>UXGD01000107.1:0-89798 GCA_900474315.1 Torymus auratus
TCAGTCAATATGAAAAGTATTATTGTCTTGTCTTGAAATTCTTGATCATATTGGAGTTACGCAGACGTGCGACAGTAGGTCTACGCAAAAATGGAATTACCAGATGTACGACAAAAAGCAAGTCGATTATATAAAAAAGTCAAACTTAAATAGCCGAGACATGCGAGGTCTATGTAGAAGAAGGCACGCAAACGCGAAACGAGTTGACTATTTGTGTTTCAGACCTTTTTAAATGATTTACTGTAAAAATAAATTTAAGAAACAAATTTTAAGTTACAAATACATTAGGTTTAATATGAAAACAATAAAATCTCGCCACAAGTTATAAATAAATGTCAAATTTGAAGTTTGCTTTTTCCCGCCATATATGAGCCGCCGGCCAGAGCCTATAGTTCGCACACCGCCGCTGGGCGGCGCACCCTGCCCTTGTTGCCTCACTACCTAAGTAAGCCGACTTGAGGGGATATAGGAGTCATCAACTACCGAAGTTTATTGAGTTAATAAAGACGCCTATGTGTGAGTTAAATAATTTTTTTTATTTAATTAGTTATCAATGATTATTTCGATATATTATTACGATTAGAAAATCTCATTATTTTCAAGACAAGACAAGATTCTTGACATTCTTGTCACCATAATCTTGATATTATATCGGAAAATGTATATAAATATTGTATCAATTATTGTTTTGAATATTGAGACAAGACAATACAATATCAAGATTAATCTTGCTATATCGTTTATTTCTCGGAGTATTTCGTTGTTTGTGATTAATATTTCAACGGTACAAAATGAGATTACCAAATTGTTACATAAATATTATCTTTATTACTTTAACTGTTATATAACTTTTTATTTCATGACTTTTGTGAAAAATCTAATTCCGCTCATATAAAATAGTATAAATGTATAACAAAAACTATAATTACCTGTACGTTATCATTCCACTGCTAGTGAACTTCCCATAAAGGATAGTAGGTCTCATCATACGATATATTGAGGATATATTGTTAGGTAAATAAATAAAACAAAGTACACTGTAAGATGTATGGTTGTGAAAATATATTCGATGAAAAATAAAAAGAAAGACAAAGAGAGAAAACATAATCCAGCGTGAAATTTGATGGCGAGACAACATTTCTGGTTTTTCCGTTATACAGGGGTTCAGTAGTAGACATGATCAATACGACGACGGAAAGACATTATACAAAGTTCATCGCAGGGCGCGAAAAGAAGGAGGAAGAAAAAAAGTGTAAGTCCGTAAATCTTAATTGCCGATTAACCTTCACTAGAACGAGAATAGCGCTCATTCCTTAAAGCTTCGGCTTCGCTAAACATGCGCTCTATACGCGGCGCCAACCCGATATTCGAGAGGAACCTTATCTTCAATCGCCTTCAGTATCAACTTCTCACCATATGTTTACGTTTTTTATTATTTTTACTTTACTTTATTACTGCTTTTATTTACAAGTTGCACGAGCGCGGTAAATGCCATTGGCCGATCGCGCGATTTCCAAACAATTTCATAACAATTATGATCGTTATATCATTGAGAACCTACCCTATGTACAATCTAACGTGAAAATCAACAATTTTGATCATATCTTTGAAGTACATCTTCGATCCTATTCAAAATAAATACTTTTATCACCAAATCCATATGCACGAAAGAGATGTCGTCGTTGATCAAACCAATGGCAAACACGTATACGCTAGTCGTTATTTCATCATAAATATAATTTCACTTGAAAATAATTCTATAATTACAGATCTCGTCGGATAGTTTCGCAGTACGATGCCTCCCAACCATATCCCACATCTCTTGGAGAAGTAACCATGCATCGATGACTGAAGGACCTCGAACTTCGAAACCACCTTACACATCGAGTTCGTCGTTACAATAGTAATCTTCATCGTCCTCGTCATTACTTACGCTATTTCACGCGCCTCTGGGTGCCTCTCTCACACTCACACATACGCTTATCCACTCGACTGTACAATTAGCATTTTGCACCCAAACAGCGCTGAAGTAATAAATACACTCGACCGACACGTCGACATCGCTTTCGCATCACTCAAATACAATATATAATATATGTATAGTACAATGCCTCAGAGATTAGCTCTTTTTTACATCGCCCGATGATCCGGTAGTGTAACATTATACAATTGAATATATTTGCGACACATGGTTTTTAGCTTCGCGACTAAAATATGTGTGTTCTACCAATTTATATTTACTTTAGCTAGTTTAATCTTTCTCCACCAGCCGGATCATCATTAACCGTCCATTACAACAGGACATTAGATAATGCATCTGAGTCGTCTGAACCAAAACCTCCACGTTCACCAGTTGAACCGTATTTTATACCACAACCTGTGATCCAATCCTCGTGAACCTGAAGATTTCAGGTCCTGCAACTCGCACCATTCGCTAACAGTGGTGAGCAACTTCGCCATCATTCATTCTCAAAAATCCGCATTGGCGAGTCACCTCGAGCACCGCAAATCACAATACAACGTCCCCGGTAGTAACCTAGTAGGCAGTGTATCGACGGGCTACATACTCACGACAGCCAACCTAATGAGAACCTAGGTCCACTTGAACCGTCGTCCGAGAATCAGCTCCGATCACGCGCAATCAAGCGAGCCTAGCGATGCTGGACTATGGGGACCGCCAAGGACGAATGGCGGACTCGTTGGTGGGCCACCGCCTCCTGGACCGCCGTACAGCTCGAACTCGCTCAGGCTACCCGTGTCGACGCCTGGACCTAAGCCACCCGCACCGCCGCACTTGTCGGATTTTCCCTCCTGCTTCAGCACCATGCGCCGCCATTTGGCTCGGGCGTTCTGGAACCAGACCTGGAACAATGCAAAAAAGGGGTTGGTGATTAGTTTGGGATTTAATGCGGTTTTAAGTAAATTAAATTTGTTGCCTGAGGGTAAGAATAAAATTTCGTGATATTTGAAAGTGTCTAAACGAACTGCTAAATGAGTAAACTTAAATAAATAAAATGTAGTTGTAATAATATAAAGCATACGATAACGAGCAATAATTACAAAACACATTGATCAATAGAAAAAGATTTATATTTTACTTAAAACGACTATTTACTGTTTCAATTTTTACTAAATATTAGGAGTATATTTTAAATAAAATTATTGTTGCACAATAATCCTGTTCGACCTTAATTTTTATTCAAATTTTCTTTAAAAGTGTACCCAAAAAAGTTGAAAAAAGTACGTCTCTATATTATAATGGATTTATAATAGAATATTCCAAAGCAAACTTCAATTCCATAAGCTCAAACAATTTAACAATTCCCGAGCACACAGTAGCCACTCGGCAATCTCCACGAATCCATAAATTCAGCCAGACCTCGCGATGAAAGTCAATAAATCCAGCTCTCTTTCTCGTCGAAAAGAAATCCGACACCAGCACCGGCGCGCACGCGAGCCTCCACAAAGGCAGCTTCCATTTAAATCCCTCCTCCACGCCTCTCTATCCACACACATACATATACATAATACTCTCTTCCACTGTACCCGTATATGCAAATCTCGCGGAAGAAAAAGACCAAGACGCGCGCCAGCTCTCTCTCTCGAGAAGAATCGGAGTATCTCGTGCAGCTCCTCTTCCCCGGAGCTCCATCTTATCGGTGGTATTGTTCCATCACGCTCTTCCCCCCTTTTTCTCTCTCTCTCTCTCTCGGCGGTATTGTGTGTATGCGTGTGTACGCGAGGGAGAAAGATAGAGAGAGAGAATCGAATAAAAGATCGCGTAACACGGGAGGGAGTCGCCATTTTGAAGACGCGCGTTCAGCTCTGCTCCTCCCTCGCGCGCCGGAGAGAGATTCTCTCCCGGGGGATCGAGGAAGCATATACGTGTGGGGGTTGGGTACTGGTATAGTATCGGGGGAAGGTATTGTGTAGCGCCGGGATAAGGGTGGAGGAAAATGGAAAAGTTCTCGGAGCGGGATGTATACACTGCGGGTAAATTGGAAATTTTGTGGAAGTATCTGATGGAACAAAGTCAATTGTTGAAGCAGCGTATGTATGTAATAATACTATATTCTGGGAAAACAGACCCTCAATATTATCAGTAATTTTTTGTATTAAATTTTATAATTATATTCGACTGGATTTTGCGATACAATATTCAAAATATTAAATTTTTACTTTAACTGAAATATTTAATATATTTGACATTTCATTTTTACATCAAAATGAAAAATAAAATGTTATCTTTCTCAACTAAAAATTCAAAATAAATTCAATTTGAAGTTTGCAAACAATAAGAACCTCTAGTATAAAAGACACAAAAAAAGACGCACATACAGAGTAAATAACAAGAAAGCAGCAGACATAAAAGTATATACGCGCACAGCATAAACCTCTTGGGCAAAATCTCCCCTCGACCGTCCGCCTATACAACACACACACACATACACGTATCCGCGAGGAAGGAAGAGCAGCCGCGCTTCGCTTTCTCGAGCTCCTCGAGAGCCAAGCGAGGAAACTCCCTCCGCGTGCACGTTTCATACATATATACGCGACGGCGGTAGCAGCAGCATATATACATAGAAGTGTTCGGGCGCTTGTCTCGCGATCAATATCAGGCAAGATGGCGCAGGCGCGCGCGAGCTCCTCTCCTGCGACGAAATGAATACAATGGCCCTTCTTCCTCTGATTTTTTGCGCGCCGTACGGCAAAAGTCTCCTCCCTCGCGCGGTTGTCTCCCGACCCGACGATTGTGCCGTGCGCGGTTGAGGGGACAGAGAGAGAGAGAGAGAGAGAGAGTTGGATTTACTGTTGCGAATTTTTCGAGTGTTTTTTTTTTTAATGACATGATAGATTTTACTTTGGGAAAAAAGGGACATGAAGGTATGTTCGAACTTTTCATCGTTGCGAAATATTCGAATTGAAAAAATTTGATAAAGAAATTATTCTCTTATAATTTTTTTTTTATTATATATTTTCAGATTTTTGCTTTTAACTCAAGGATTACTTTACTTTCTGAAAAAAATCAATATTTAAACGTACCGAACAAGTACTGTTATCATTCCAGTTCTTGATCAGGATCCGATCGTCGAATCTTTTCCACATAATCTTACTTCCTTGACTTACATCAAAAGCTTCACTTTCAAAAAAAAAACCTAATACCCATTATTCAATACAAGAATAAAAGCCAAGACAAGGCTATTATTCACGCCGCTAAAGAACCAACCAAGAATTAGAACATATCGCACCTGTTTAGCCGCCCAGGAAAACTGGAACCAAACGCTCGCCGCCATATCGAAACCATTCTTACGCATACACACGCGGACAACCAGCATCGATACACTTATACTTCCTCCATACTTGAACGCACGGCTCTCCACCATACCTGCGCTACCTATACGGCGACGACAAAACAAAGAACCGCGCGCTCACATTCCGCCCGCCAAAAAACATACCCGCCGGACCAGTCCCATACGTGCACACATGCGCGAGCGCAGAGAAAGCCTCTCGCGGAGAGAAAAAGCCGATCGAGACTTGCCAATGGCGCGGCGACTTTTCTGCAAGATGAATTCTTCCCGGTGTATGTATATGTATACGTGGAACGCTCGTGCGGCGTTATGACGCGCCAGCGAATGAGCGATTTACGTAAGGGCGTTTTTGTTGGGATCTGGGAGGAGGTGAACGGGGAAGTTTTTAAAAGGGAGGCTGTGTGCAGAATGTGCCGAGTTTTGAATGAAGAGTCGCAAAGAGGTGGAAGGGAAAATAATAAGGATGTGCGTTGAATGAAGAATATGTATCGGGGTTGTAAGAAATGTTTTTAATCGTTTTATTTTTGTTGTGCGCCAGTGTAAGAGGTAAAAGTCGAAGTTATCCTCAGCGTAGTTACGCCGTGACTATGAAGATAGAACTTGCTTATACTACACAATGTGTGCAAGAAGTAGTGAATTACTGTTTTTGCAAGGAGAGTTTTCCTCGTGCTAATGAAGTATGAATATCACTTGTATGAATAGAAGTTTACATCGACATTTTAAATATCAAGTTGTATATAAATTCTCTTGAGCACGGCTGTCAATACACTCTTACACCGTTTATAATGAATAATAATATTTTCTGCATCTGAATTTAATCTACATATAAACCTCGTACTAGGTTTATAAGTGTCGAAAATATTCTAGTTCAACGAATTCCCCAACAAACCTCCTCACCCATTCCGAACTTCCCTGAACTTAAACTTGAACCCCCCCGCGTCTCGAAATTTCATAACGCCTCCATTCAACATTGATCAGCGTAAAAAATCCCAACCCCCGCGTCCGCATAAATCTCTCAAGAAAGCTCGCGTTCATGCGCACCTCGAACTTCTCGCTCTCTTTGAAGTCTCGCCGCGCTGCTCTCCCTTTCGAAAAGTAAAAAAGAAATTTCCCCGTCGCAACACCGCCACCACGGGATAATTGGGCCAACGCGCGCGAAATAGACGACGCGTGCTGCTGCTGCTGTGCACTTGAACACTATACACACTCGCTCGCGCGAAAATCGCGGTGATTTATGCGCGTGGCACGTGTAGGTGAGCCCGAGCGCGTCGTCGTCGTCGTCGTTGGATTGACGAAGTGCGAGGGAAAAGCGACGAGCCGTCGACGGAAATATCGCTTTGAGAGTTCGCGAGAGAGAGAGAGAGAGAGGACCCCGTCGCTAATTGGAGGAAGAATATATATACCGGCGTGAGGTTTGGGGAGGTATATTTTTGTAACGCAGAGCGAGTGTTTGGCGAACCCTTCGAAGATGTCTGGAAGGTACGAGGGATGGAGGAGGAGGAAACAAATGTTGGTACTTGTACGAGGTAATGGTCTGATTTAGGTGTGATTTTTTTAGAGAGAGAGTTGGAAGAGTTTGGAAAATGAAATCATAATATTTATTCAATTTTACTTCGATTGGGCAACGTTGTACTCTATGTTTTATTTCTACTACGGTGAATTTTTTTATAAAGAGAAATAAAGCTATTACAGCCGACTTTTATGGTATGATACAAGTTTTTCGCGTGATTTACACGAGAATCCTTATTGGGGTGGAAATCCATTTATTTTGCATGGATTTTTTAGCGCCAGTAGTTTCTAAGTAGCTTTCTAATCGTAGAAACTCGAGTCCTTATATCGTTTTAGAAATGCTGAGGATCCGTTAACTGCTTTCCCAATAAAATGCAAAATTGTTTTATTGCTTGAATGAAGGTGTATAAGCTTTACAGCAACAACACATACAATCAAGTAATCAAGCCTGTGTGTTCTTCAGAGCCGTTTATTTCGTACCGAATGGTCGTTTGCAATACTCAACAAAATGAAAAGGTTACATGTACTAATTTAAAACATAAAGTTCCAAACTTACTTAAAGTTCTTTCAAAACCAGAAAAGTTTACAACTTTAACTTGAAAATTCATAACAAACAGCGAAACTTTATATACCCTCAAACAAGAGAGACGGAACAACAGTTATGAACAATTTGAAGGAGACTCACCTGTAGCACCCTCTTCGGCAATCCGGTCTTCTGGGAGAGCTGCTTGAGGTCCTTGGCGTCGGGATTGTGATTGATCGCGAAGTAGCTCTTCATCGTCCTGAGCTGGTGGTGCTTGAAGCTGGTGCGCATGCGCTTCGTGCGACTGTTGGAGCCGGGCATGCCGGGCGTACCTGGACCGCCTCGGCCGAACGGCATGTCGATGTAGTCGGCGTTCAGGTCTGGAAAAATCAAACGAGACCAACGGTCGATATTTAGTCTTCACTGTTATTTGTCATTGCACAATTTACTACGTCTACTGTATTATTATAGAAGTGTAATGAAATAATTATACTGTCTCTAAACGTCAGTTATTTCTGGTTTTATGCTTTAAAATAACAAAATATTTTTTGATAATTGCATTGCATCATTCCGGTGATATAAAATTGTGACATTATAGGATCCGTAAAATTAAAAATTGATGTTTTTATAAATATCAAATTAAAATTACACCTTTAAAATTTTAATTGACCTCTGTCAGTTCATTAAAAATGATTTTCGAAAGTTCGATAATTTTGTTATTTTAATAACCAACGTAATTTACATCATCATTCAGTGATTAAATTTTAAGCTTTAACATTTTATAAATGGCAATTTAATTTACAAAGCGTTGATTTATATATTTCGCATACATATAATTGATTAAAAAGTAATTTATAACGACAACTGGATTGATAAATTATTAATGTCCGGAATCCCTTGTTACACAAATAAGCATATCCGAGGCATACACCAAATCGCTTATTTTAGGCCAACAAACGATTAAAAAGCCCATTCGGCAATTAAATAGAAATTTTAAAATTACTTAATCAAAAGCGCGCAAAAAGGGCATCACGCGCACACGCAGAATTTACATTTTATACGAGCTCTTGATTCAATTAAAGAATTTATACGGTATATAACCGAGCGACGCGCCGAGAGCCAGCCACTATATATACCTTATTGATCGCTTTATCGCCGCACGCCAATTATTCTTTATTACGAAAATTAATACGTTATCGCAAAAACAGGTGTCTCGAATCACCATAAATTCACCTTCATAAACTTCCCCCTCCCGTCCCTTCCTCAACAAAAAAAAGAATGAACGAAGCGCGCAAAATCGTACTCTCCTTCCTGCGCGCCGCACATGCGACGACGACGACGCCGCGATGCGTATCGCGACTCATTAGCTCCTGCGCGTACGTATACGTACGTACGCAGAGAGAGAGGGACAACGTTTACAAGACCAATTACGAGTCTAGGAGGCAAATAGTTCGCCGGCACGATATATAGACGCTTGCGTACGCGCACGCGACGTCGATAATTGCCTCTCCTCATTGTACGCGCGCGCAACCTGGAGATGAAGAGATCCATTGTGAGCGAGGAGTGAGAGAGAGATGAAGGCTCGTCGTTCAGAATCTGCTTATCGCGTGGCACTTTTTTTTTTCTTCGGTGGTGGGGTTTTTAATGGGTGTGTTATGGACGGGTAAACGAGCCTCGTTGTTGTTACTATATGCACGACGCTTTGTATCCGTCGGTTGATGGGGTTTCTATACGAGGGAGGGAAGAATTTGCTTGGAAATGGAGCCGCAGGTATTGTTAACAAATTCGAGCCTATAGTATCTAAAGATACTTTAATTAAATATCCGAGCACCGCGAAGATGTTTCCTATACAGAAGGGTGGAATTTCTTGTAACATCGTATCGGAATAGAGAGATGAAACCTCTGGGCATATCGGAATTAACGCCCGTCTAATTTCGCGTTGTCTAATCTATCGGGCAATAATTCATCGAGAGGTACGGATACATACTTCTGTGTTGAATTTATGACGTAGCGCGAGCTGCCCTATCTAGATCAGCGCCGCTTAATGCACATCGCTTGTATTCAATTTAAATTTACATTCGCCGGCGAAGAAATCTAAGTAATTACGGCCACTGGTGGCAGTGCGCGCGCGCGAGCGCATATAAATATTTATTACTTCTTTCCCTGATACCTTCCTTTTTTCTTTCTTATAAATTTTCCTGATATTAATGGAATCTCATTGTTGTATCTGATAGGGAATGGCGTGGTTCGGAGATTCATGCGGTTAAGGTAAATTGTAAAAATGTGTTAAACTGCGGTGTGAAGGCTTTTTTGTTGATGTGATTTTTGTTATGATTGTAGGGAATTTTATGTGCGGATGACTTTGAAAAATTTCGAACATGATTCTTTTTGCTACACGAAGGAGCTACCTAATTATTACCAAGTTGTGCAAAGTACTTTTTTTTCATTTTGTTGATCGCTGACTTCGATATACATTACGCTGTCTGCGATAAAAAAAAAGAAACTCTACCAAAGGAACTAAAAAGCTCACAAGCTTATACTCAATCCCTTAATTATATATATCCAAAAGAAATTAAAGATCCTTTAATAAAAATTATAAATAATCCTCTCTAGCGCTAACGACGGCTTTCCCAGAGCCAGCACCGAATAGGCGCCGCGATGCAGCAACCTACACATCACGGATCCCAGAAAAAGACCTCAAGCGCACGCGCGTCTCAATCGCCAATCCCCCGCAAGACCTCGCCGGACAAGCTCGTTTACGAGCCGCTAAGTACACCCGCTTCTTGCCCTATCTCTCTCCCTCTCTCTCTTTCTCTCGCATGACAAACGACTCGCGCCGCATTATCGCTAATTCGCTCGGGGCCTGCATCATAATGTAATTGAGCGATCGAGAGCGGCGGCGACGACGTACGTCGCCGAGATCCCTGCCGATAGGATATCGCGCGCGTTGATCGACGGAAAAATGCCCCGCCGGCATGTGTGTGTAAATGTGAGGATACGGTTTCACGCTTTGATTTAGGAGAGTTGAGGGCAGGTGCTGGGTCGAGGAAGATCTAACGAGGTTTCGAGTACGGGGAGGAATTTCAGGTATTCGGTGAATTTTTTTGTCTCGGTTTGGAGGGAGTTTTATTTGATATGGGAGAATGTACGGGTCTCCGGAATTTTGAATATGTATAATTTTCTATGGTTTTTTCATGGTAAACTTTACCGTTGGTTGGCGTACGGATCATATATTTTTTTATAAATTATTCAGGAATTGAATTTAGTGTGATCAGATTAATATTTGAAACAAAGTTTCTGAAATAATTATGACAAATATATTATAATATACAATTTTTTTAAATTTTATGAAATTTAAAAACTTTTTGGTACATTTACAATTTTTTTCTATGTTTTCAACTATAGCCAACAATCCGAAATACAACAAAACCAAAAGCTCCCCGATAAAACTCGTTCCCACGGTCTCGGTGCATCCACACAGAGACACGTTCTCCTCTCGCCTTCTCTCTCTCTCTTCGTTCGCGAGGAGATCACCTGCCCACGCACTCTCGGTAGGATTCGGTGGATTTATACCGGCCGGACAAATTTTATCGGGCTTCGGTGGCAAACAGCGCACGCCCACGCGTGCCCGCGCCCTCGTAAATCAAGCGCTCGCGCGCTGCCGCAGATCTGGATCCGCGATTTTCTCGGTAGACTCGTCCTTTTTTGCCCTTACTCGGGACTTCGTTGTTGTCGTTGTTGCTGTGTACGAGGTGTGTAATGTTTTTTAGGGGTGGGGAGATGAGAGATTTCTGTGGTGGTGGTGGGAAATGGAGTTTTATGCTTAGATTATTGTTGAGTTGTGAAGTGTGTTTTTTGTAGTAAAGGATGAAGCTCGTTATTTTATAGGTATATGTGAGGTTCACGTTTGCTATGAAATTTAAAATGTATCTAAAATGTCGTATATTTAGGTCTTGGTTGTATCTTTTTTTTCT
Organism: Torymus auratus; assembly: GCA_900474315.1. Taxonomy (NCBI): domain Eukaryota; kingdom Metazoa; phylum Arthropoda; class Insecta; order Hymenoptera; family Torymidae; genus Torymus; species Torymus auratus. The sequence goes on from UXGD01000107.1 coordinate 11,316, forward strand.
AAAAAAAAGTCATTTGCATCAATATTATACGTAATATGAAAACCCGAGGCTGTTATGCAGATAAAAAATTGATTACTCAATTCATAAATTTTTACATCAAGCGCAGATTTCCTACGCTGATTCTCTTGAAGGCATGTATTTTATTCTTATTTTAAAAAGTTTCATTAATTTAAATGCAGGTATTTATTATTTTTTTCCTTCCTTTTGAAGCGTCCCCGCCTCTATCGTATTTATATCTCTTATTTTCATACCCGCACGCACCGACTCCAAATCGTCGCTCAAAATAAAGCAATAAACGGGCAAAAAATTCGCGCTCGCGTGAAGTGTTACGCACACACGCGCATGGATAAAAAGAATTTCTAATATCGGATGATCTTTGCTCCAGGCGGTTGATGTTCATTCTGTCACTGTTTACATAATTAAATTTCGCGTGCTCCGTTTGACGTGGCTATCGGTTTATGCGATCTAATGATATGCACTCGCACGTTATTTAGTATATATATACACATTTAATTTACAGTGTAGAAATGTATCAATAAATGCGTCAGCTGATCTGCGCATTTTTTGAATTGAGTTACATGTTTCATTTGGCAATAAATTTATACTTTTTCAGTATTTAATTTTTAATTATAAGAAACTTTCTCTAATATGCATAATTAAAAATTATTTCTATTGACAATACTGGAATTTTTATTAAATCAGAGTTCTCAAATTTATAGTTACTTAGATACATGAATTCTATTATCTATAGTTTATTCGAGACAAAAATAATCATCAATAGATAAAAAACAATTAAGAAGAAAATTCAAAACACTTAACATCGAAACATGCAAATCAAAGTAGATTGAAGGTAATGATTGTGTATCTTTTTAAACTCAGCTGATAATAAATTTGCACCATCTCCAATAATAATCCACAATTACCACCCTAACCTCTACACACCCACCACCGCATCGTAAAAGAATCAAAAGTTTCACTGACACGACTCACCAAGGCTAGCGGTCATAGCCTCGAGATCCTTGGGTTTCCTCTTCCTGGGCCGTCCCTTCTGCCTGGGCGCTGGGACATTTGCTACAGCTGCTGCGACAGAAACCGCTGTCGCTGCAACCACAGGCGAGGCGCCATTGAAGTAGGGCATCTTAGGTGGCGAGCCGGCACCAGCGGCGCCACCAGCGTCCGACGGCGTGGCAGGTTGCAGCGACACGGGGCTTTGCTGTGGCGGCTGTTGCTGTGGCGGTGGTTGACCAACACGGGGGTGCATGTGATGTGGAGGCGGTGGATGATGCAGGAACTCAGGTGATGGGAAATTCTGGCCAGGGTAGTGGGGTCCTGGCGGGTAGACCGGAACTGGGGGACTTTGAGATGGATGCATCTCGGTGCCGATCTCAAGGTGCAGCCGGCAGAGGACGGTGCTATCGCGCATGCCATAATGGTCGCCCTTGGTCAGTGGCACGCCGCAGACTCCGCAGGAGAAGCAGCGCACGTGAAATACGAGCTGATGTCTCACTCGCATCACCAGCTCCGAGGACAGGATTGCTGTCTGGCAGCGCGCGCAACGCGCGGGTCTTGCGAATATCCTGGAAAATAAAAAAATTAGGTTAGTGTTTGGTTTCATAGGGTTATGATTTCTGTGACATATTAAGTTATGTTGGTGATATGATTTTTTGGGAGATGCTGATTATATTGACTAATTCTAGTCGTATGAATACTTATGATACTCATTTGTAACATTACTATAAACAAAGCTAATTTATAAAAATTAGTATTTAAATACTTATTTAACATTGTTTGTATTCGATTGGTAAAAGATTATAATGTAGAACTGCTTTCCAATTTATAAGAGATTTCAATTCCATCTAATCAATATATATTCTATAAAGGGAAACTGTCTCAATACAAGTTTGACTGCAATATATAATCGTACAGATAGTAACGTTAAAAATTTAGTCGACAAATAATTCGAAATATTGCATTGAATTGCACAGATGCATTTCAATATTTCAGATTTCCTTCCTCCATTCACATGTTAATCGATAAAATGCTGCGCACAGATTTGAAAAGCAGCCTCACTCAACTGCAGCCAACGAACTTCCACGACCAAAGCATAGAACCGGCAAGGAGCAAAAAAAAAAAAAATAAATAAATAAAGAGAGCCGCGCGCGCATACGAAAAAGGCAAGCACCGTGAAAAGACGAAATGCAACGTCCATATCCGGTGCACACGGCCTCAACTGTGCGTGCGTAATAGGACCATCGTGAAGAAGCAGAACCAGAAAGAGAGAACGAAGGAGAGAGAGAGAGAGAGAGAAGAAGAGGGAGAGAGAGATTTGAGCCGAGCGCGTGCAATATATTTGGAAGTAGATTATACGCGGGCAGGTAGCGCGCGCTGGTAGCTGTTTGCGGAGCTGAGGAAGATATCGGAGGCGATAATGCAGCCGCGCGTTCACTCGCCAGCTCTCGCGCCGGTAATGGAGACTGCTGGGTGCCGTTAATGCAGTAGCGATGTCGGCTCAGCCGCCGCATCGATTCCACCGCCGCTCCTCGCATTTACATATTTTTTTGTCGACTCTGTGTTCCCCTCATATCTTCCAGAGAGGGAGAAGACTGTCGTCTTATCCGAGCGCTTTCTTAAATTCGTGCAACTCGCTCGCCTGCCCCGAAGCGACGTACTTAGATCGGTTTCGGCGAGTGCGTATACTGGCGTTATCGCCCCGCCCGAGCGATTATACGCGGCGCGCGGCTCTCGAGTTTTGTTTGTTCTCGCCGTTCTGGCTCGTTTTTGGACCCGCGAGCGCACGATTTGCAGAGATGATTTTCGTGTATTTCGGGAGGGGTTATGTATTATACATTCGCGATTGCGTTCCGCTGTTGTCACCTTTTAGTAGGCTGGAGAAGAGGGAACGAGAGAAGCCGTTTTGAATAACCGGTTAATAAGGAAAAATTAATTAAGTCAATGGCTAAAGGACCGAGGTGCGATCAATTTTTGAAACACAGTTTGAGCCGTGTATTGCAGAAAGTAATATTTAAAATTACACGTGGTTTTGAAAGTATCGTACTGAATTTAAAGTGATTTTTTTATGGCGCTATTGAAGAAACGCGAACTTAATTTTAGTTGGGCGCCATTTTCGGTACTACATTCGCAGTGAATAAATGTTCCTTGCACATAATTGTACAACACTTTCGAATAAAAGTAAACCAGGAAAACAACTTTATGGTTTATTCTAAAACTCGGTCAAAGTTCAACACCATACGACCGCACAATTTCTCACATCCTCTACAAATCACGCGCCAATTTCCAATCCACAATCATCGGGGAGTCCATCTAACGCGCGGTACGTGTGGGAAAAACGCCAAAAATCGACGACGAGCTGCAAAGCCCGTAATAGGCCGTCATTAATTATTTGCACCCTGCGGACGACGGCACACCGCTACCCCTTTTCCCATATACACGAGCGTCCCGCGGTGCTTCTCGCGCCTCCTCCTCTGCGTGTCGCTTTGCGGCGGCAGCGAAGTAGCGATATGTATGTACCTGGCACTTGTGGGATGTCTCGTTCGATTTTGTTTGAATGATTGGGCGCCAGTTTTTATGTTTTCTCGTTTCCGTTATTCTACAGAAAACGATTATTTAGTACTTGCAAAAAAAATTATTTTTTTTTGGTTGGGCGCCATTTTTTGCTTTACGTAGTTCCAGTCATCTAGTCACCCATGCAACTGTTGTACATGAAAATATGCTCAGCGCGCGATTTAGACTTCGATTGTAACCTTATAATAATGCGATTATGACAATAGCCACGACGCATAATAGCTTCTTTAGGCGCCCTACATATTCGTCGAAAGATTGTTCCACATCGTTTTCGATCACCCCAGATACTTGAAAAGAGATTCAACGAGCCTTGAAATCGCTGGCCCAAAACATACACCGCACGCGGAGCCAGTTTTTATATTCTCGCACCGTGCGTAAATAGATTTTCTTCCCCAAAATATGCGTGGATTAGCACTTGTCCCTGTTGAAAACGTCGCGTGTATTTCACATCAAAGAAAAAGTTGGATTTTGTCTGGAAAAAAATTGCGGAGAGAGGGGAACGAGAGCAGAAAAAGCGTGAATAGAAAGTCGGAAGATTTGGACCCATTGACTCTACGGATCATTCTGTGGTCCGATAAACTCACTATGACGGATTATTTCTTTGATGTACATCTATAGTACAAAGCTTCCCTATTTTTTTATATCGAAAAAACGAGAGCTCCGCATTATCATGCTTATATCTTCTCTTCTAATCTCAAAAATAGTTTGTGACGTAAAATGAATACATCCAACTAACATGTAATAAATATTCGTTTGAGCCTTTAACAATCGCCCCGCATACCGATCAAGTATCAAACTGCGCAATTAACACCTCTCTCTTCACACCATTTCCCCAATTCGCCCATTCTTGCAACAATACGCGCAGCAAACAGACACAGGGCCAGTCAAATATTTGCTCCGTACGCGCGCGCGTAACACGCATCCGCACTGTCAACGCCCATAAAATCTCGCCTCTGCGATATACTACACGAGAGGGGCTCGCTGCACCGCAAGCGGTCCGATGGGCCGGCCGCGTGAAAGCCGAGAGCTGCACGCACGCGCGCGCATCTATCCTCGTATGTGTGTGTGTGTGTGTAACAATAATGCAACGCATATGGCGCATCTTGTAAAACTCTGCGGGTGTTTCGCGCTCGCGCGTGAACCGTTTAAGGGAAACACGCAACTGCGCCCCTGCGGCTTTCTCTCGTTCTTATATATGTGCTGCTGCTGCTTTGTGTCGAGGAGTAGATGTTGGGTCATATATGTTCGCTATTATGGGATTTTTCGGGCGTTGTGTGGATATGCCCCAGAATTTTGGGGTCGTAATGAGGTTTGAGTGAGGCCTGGTGTGTGGGGATTCTTAGCGTAATTAGGTTTTGCAGTTGGTTTACAGATTTGATTTGCAATTTAAATCGATTGTAATAGTGCTTTACTTTCGTCGATGAAGTGGCTTTCATATAAAACAGATACTTTTCTAAGAATGAAAAAAGTTTTTTCGCTTAGTGTGTATTGTATTTTATTTTATAACATACTACTACAAATTTATTTGAAATAAATTAATGATATTACGGCCGTTGGACGCCAAAACTGTTTATGCAATATTCTCCGTATTTCTGCGATCAGTATGTTCTTTATCCTTATTTCCAACTGAAATATTTGTCAGACACCAAAAGTACTATCGTTATCATATATCTTTCGAGAGCGAAAAAATCATTTTTCCAGGAAAATCATTTTTGAGCGTTAGAATTATTTATTCGACCGCAGGCGGGTATCGAAATATATGGTAATGATCGCTATAAATCAGGCAAAGAAAATGTGGAACGTGGTTACAAGTATATATTCGTAGAATTGCGCTCGGGTTGTAGTTTAAAGTAGGAAACGTTTTCGACGGAATAAATGCCGTCCTAACATTCTTGTTTGCTACCTTGTAATATTGAGGAGTAATAAATCGCGCAATAGGTTTTGCGGTGCGCAGAGTTTGAGAAAGTCACGAAATCGTGAGCGATTAATCAATATGTGTAATTTGAGTTTATATACCAATTTAGATAAAATTAGAGTCGAACGTCAATTTCAGGCATTTTTATACGGGTTTCTGTTTAAGTAAGACATTTAAGAAAAGAATCAAAACGACACTTGTTATCATGAATGATCCTGAAAAACGATATTCCAGCTATAAAAACACGTTTTTACGACGCCACTTATCGGTAAATTAAAATTTTTCTAATTTTTTGACACAACTACGCCACCGTTAAAAGTTATGATTCATGCTAAAGAGAAAAATAATTTAGCACCGGTCGAATTCAAACAAATTCGCCTCTTATTTATCACCAGCACAGCAGCTGGTTCAAAGGATGTTCGACAATCGTCGAATCCATACATCACCTCCCGCTACTATACTGCGCGCACAACACACACAACATCCCGCGCATTTGTACGCGGCGTGAATTTTAATAAACCCCCGTGAAAAATGGCGTTTCGTCGAGCAGCAGCGCCAACAACAAGACGACAAAACGAGTAAAAATTCGCGCGAGAGGGAGAGAGAGAGAGAGCATAAATAACGGCACGCGGAGTAACTCAATGCTGCAATCTAGATTAATGCCGTCGCTATAATGCAGAGACCCATGCAGCGAGTGCCGTCGGGCAACGCGCTCGAGAGACTCAGGCAGCCTTTCAAGAACTGGACTAAGGCTGCACAATATAGCAAGATTAATCTTGATATTGTATTGTCTTGCCTCAATATTCAAGACAATAATCGATACAATATCAAGATTGTGGTTTCAAGAATTTTGTCTTGTCTTGTGAAAATAAATTAACATTTTCTAATCATAATAACGGAGATGTAACCTCCAATTGTTGAAGAAATAGAGGGAAAGAGACAAATTATCATGAAAAAAGGGGAGAATTATCATCTTTAACGAAATGTTCGAGTGATAAAGGCTGGCGGGGTGATCGGCGACGCGCTCCAGCGCTCCTATATCCCCTCGGTCCGGCTTACTTAGGTACGTGAGACTACAGGGAAAGGGTGTGCCGCCTAGCGGCGTCGCACGAACTAGACTCTGGTCGGCGGCGCATATATTGCGGGAAAAATCAAATTTCAAATTCGGCATTTATTTATACTTGTACCGAAATTTTATTCTTTTTGTATTAAACCTAGGTAGTAAATTTCTATATATAAAACGCAGTGTGGGAAATCTATTATCTTGAATATGAACTTTATACATTCGAAATCAGCATCCATCCAAAGTATATCGATATATAGTTGACATAAAAATATAAAACAATTTTATCGTTTTCTTGTTTACTTGAGCAAACTACAACATTTCTACTTTTTACTATGCAATACACTAGATTTTTTCCTCCAGCCTATCTCACCAAAAACAACCACAACCCGCGCGTTTTTTCAATTCCGACTTTATCGCAGCCTCACTCGCATAAACACTCAGCGGGTTCGCGCAATTTTCATAAAACCCGCGCTCGCTCGCTGCTACCCGTTGCGCTCGCTGCTCGTTTCGCCGCGGATTTTGGATTTTTGCTCGCTTTTACGACGTCGCAAATCCTGTGGCAACCGCGAGCGAAAAAAAAAATCGAGAGACGCGCTCGCGCGTATATGTGTGTATATATAAAACGCTCGGGTTGATTGACGCGTGGATTGCCCGTATTTTTTGGCTTTATTTCGCGGCCGTGTCACACTGAAATTCAAGCCGAGTCTTTTTTTGGGGTCGCACGCGCGAGATATGGCTTTTAAATGACGGTATATTTTGTGTATTGCTGCGATTTTGATGGGCGCGCGGGCGCATTGTGCAATGAACTATCTTCACGAGAGATTATATCTGGATTGTAAATTATACTGCTTGATAACGGATGAAAAAGATTTTGATATATTTCGGAATGAAGTTTATATAATGATGAAATTAACGTATATAAACGATTAAATATACTTGTTTAATTGACGCTTGATAAAAACTGCAATGGTTCGTGAATTACGTCGAACTTTAGTAATATTCTTCGGAACGAATCGTCGATAACTTTAATTTTAAAAGCAGGCTCCTACTGTAATTTTTCAGCCGCCCAGTTAAAACTTTTAATTAATACTCGTCTCGCCCATATCCAACAAATTTCATCGATAACAATCAACGTTTTTTTCGTCTCCCTAACAGCCCCATTCGGAAACTCCGCGGGCATCCTTATCAACATTATCATTCCAGAACTGCCAGAAGCCCTTAAAAATCTCCTAAAGCTGGCATTTTTATGCGGCACCCCCCGATCAGGCCGTATCAAAAAAGCCGTAAAAATCCCTGTAATACAAACAAACATAAATAAGGCCCCTCTCTGTTCCAGAGAAAAGGACGAAAGGAGGAGCGGCCACGGAGAGTCTAAGAGGATTCGGCGTACTCGCACGGCAGGGGGGCGCGAGAGGCTCGTGTGTCCGAGTGTCACCGCATAAAGCATTCCGTGAGCGAGCGCGTGGCTGCGAAAGTATCGGGTTTCGCGCGTGTAAGCGAGGATTAAGTCCGTAGGAGGAAGGCACGAGACGTGTTATTTTTCGAGGGCGAGGTTTATTTTCGGAGTGAGAGTGTGTGTGTGATAATGCAGTTGCAGGAGGAGGAAGAGGTTGGAAGAGATAAGGGAGGTAGGTGGATGGGTATCTGAGGAAGTAAAGATGATGTATGGGTTATGCGGGGTGATGGAGGGATAGGTGTAGGGTTATGTGAGGTGAAACTTTAAAAATAATTCGAATGAAGAAACGATGTTTCTTCTTCTTAGTAGCTGTTGGTACATGTAACTTATTCTAAAACTCCGTGCCAACTTTTTTTATAACATAAGCTCCACTTTTTCCACAACCACGTTACACACTCACCTCAGCTTTTCTTCCGTTCTCACCTCGCTCTCCGCCCTCTTATCTCGCTTGCCGTGCGCTCGCACGGCCGCCGTTAAGACGTAATGATATATAAAGTATCGCGTGCAGGTGTCACCGCTACAAATGCTCTCGTTCGTTTTATCTCCGGCCAGGATCTTTCCCTCTCTTCCTCCTCGCTCGTTCCACGGCTAATCCCCCTTAGGCATTCATCACTTCGGGTGAAAAGCCCGCGTTTTTTGCCGCCTCCTTGCATTCATATCTGCGCGCGAGTATGTACACGGTGAACGTGAGAAAGAAAAAGCGAGGGGGAGGATATTTTTTCTTGCCAGAGGTAGGAGAGAAAGATAGCGGAGGTGTGTTATGCGTGCAGGGGTTATTTATTTATCTTCGCGTGGGTTATCGGGGCTGCGAGTTGTGCGTTATAGTGTGTCGGAAAGGTGCGAAATCAAGGTATGGGAGTGGATAGAGTTTGTGGAGATGGTTCGGTTTTTTGATTGAGAAGATCTGATGAGATTGGAATGCTGTAGGATAATAAACCTATGAGGAAAAGTTTTTAAGTGCATAAGTTTCTGTAAGTATCGAAAATGCTCACTTTTCACTACTAAACTGCTGATAACGAATTGATTTTAAGGTAAGTACAGACCCAGAAAATTTTTCTTTTCTGAATACTAAACGATTTTGTAAACGATTCAATCTATAACTACATCTTAATGTAGTCAGACGCAACTGCGGCCTTCAATAGTACCGATGACCATCGCTTATACCTTCTTAGTTTCTGCTTATCTAATGGGCTGTTCCCATTATAAAACGATACGTGAGAAAATTTGTACCGATTCCATTAAGTTTCCCAAAAAAGTGCATTAAATACGAAATCACCGAGATAATAACGCAATTAAAAAGTGATAAATAGAAATCTGGTATCCACTTGCGTGACACTTACAGGTACATTAGAATATTCACAGAACCCAGATTACCCAAAACTCCTCTCCATCCCGTTATACATTCGAAAGCCGTCGCCATCCAAAATCCCCTTATCTTATTTGTCCATCACGTGCATTGAAATAATTCAAAAAATTAACAAACAAACAGCCTCGCCGATCCTTATCCTAAAAACTCTTAGCTCGCCTATAACCCTAGACATCAAGAGAGACAGTTTTCTCTCTATCTTGAAATTAAGGAGCCGCGCACGTCAGCGCCTCGCCGAGTGGTAATTGAGCCATAACCATCTCTCGGTGAACACGCAAATATTTCACCACCTCTCTGACACACACACACGCAGAGAGTCACACACCGGGAGCTAGGCTCATAATTTAGCGCTCATAATTAAGATGCGCCGCGCTCGGCGACATGAAAAAGCCCCCACCGTTTGACAAACGATTTTCTACGCGCGCGTATTTTATGCGCTGCTATGATTTCTCGGAAGCAAGAGAGAGAGGGAGAGAGATAACCGGTAGGATGGAAATGGAAATGTAAGCCTCCGGGCGCTTTTTCGGTGCGCGCCGCGTGTTTCTTCGATTCATGCGTAGCTCTTTTTTTCCCTCTCTGTGAGTGGAGTGTATTTATTATTGGAGGCTCGTGTGTGTATCGGTAGCGAGGATGAAGTGGATTGCGGTGGAGGTTTTATGCGAGCGAGGTCGGGTTTGGTCTTGATTGGAAATGTTTGTATTGAGTTCTATTTATCGGCTTCGATTTTATGTAGTAAATGTTTATTTTGATGAAAAATCGGTATTACTTTTTTATACGTGTATTAACTTACAATAATTTTGTTAATAATAAGGATATTATCATAACATTCGATGTTTTAAGAGACTTTGATTAATATAAACATAACAGTTACGCGAAATTTTGGAGCCATAAGGAAAACGATGAAAAAATTTAATTTGTATGTTATTTAAAACTTTCGTAATTTGCGTTATTGCTGTTAATTGATACAGCATGCTCATTAAAATTAGCCAAAATTTAATAAAATACGTTTATTACAGCCGAAAATAGAGCCGTCATCGTGATATTCTCCAATCCGAAACTGAACTTATCGACGCTTGAAATCTGATTACAGCAACTCCAGAAAACATATATACTTGCCCGAGCGATAATTTATTACAATACTTGTTATAACGAAAAGCGCTGCAGACTTGAAACAAAAATTCCGTTGCTTTCTATTCCGAGAATCCTTGCGATCCGCGAGAAATCCTCCTTTATTCTCAGCCTATAACTCTCCCGAAACGAGTAACTGTTTTCGAGACGCGTTGTATCAAAACAAAATCTGCCGGCAGCTTCTTCGCACATTTAATTAAAATAAATTAATTCCCCGTCGTACACGTGTACCTCCTATACCCGCGCTTTATCAAAATCCCGAGCACAATCATAGATTCCATACTTGCGTCGGTTGAAATATCGACGAGTTTCGTAAACTAGACACTCTTCAGCGTTCGCAACTGTTTACCACTTTTTCGCAATATTTACAGCACGTGGGCGTAAGTATACGAGATTAACTCGATGCCACCGATATAATACCTCAATCGTGTATTACATAACGTAATTAACGAACAATTAGCATTGTAAAATTTACAGCCGTCGTTTGTACGTACGACATCAGTGCGCGACAGCGTCAGTATACAGCGATCGACTGTAAATCAGTACACGGATTAACATTCGCGCGACGATTGGACGCTGATAAGCCCACCTCTCTCTCTCCCTCTTGTAAAATTTCGTACGCAAGGACTGCAACGCGATATCTAATCGTTGCCGGCGCGCGCGTCACTGATACGTACGTGCGTGCGTGTATGCGTACGCCCGGTTGCACTAGGCGGCAAGTAATTTATGCACGACAATTACCGGATTATTTATGGGCTGTCGTTCGTATGGCTAAGGACAAAAAGTACCGCGTGTGTCTGAGCTTCGATTGGGATTTAAAGTTCGGTCCTGTCGTCTATCGTTTATGTTTATATTATGTACAACACGTGTGAAAAATATTGCAACGAGGGTTGGATTCGATAATGCGAAATTCCACACACAGATGCAGTGCGCAATTGGAATTTCACAAGTAGCTAACCTCGATTAAAAATACTTGAAAATTTTCACACATCCATTAACTGCCGATCCTGCGAACGTCATAAGGAGAGCTTATGCACTTTTTAATTGATGATCGGATGCAGAAACAAAATCGTCGCTTTAAAATGTTTAATCCTAACGACAAGGTATTAAAATCATAAATTCAGCACAAAATCACCCGAATAAAACCGTATTCCAGTTCACTTTTTTCCCAGCCACGGGTATATTTTCACCTCTCGGACTTTTTCGCATATACGAACCTCATCTGGACGAATCAAACGAGCCCTGGAAGTCATAAATTCAACGATCCGCGCTCGTAAAATCCCGCAATGTCAAGTTTACATTCCTAATGTAAATATCAGCGTCCAGCTTTCTACCAACCTACATAAAATCATACCCTCGCAGGAAGAAAAAAAGTAAGCGAAGGTCGCCGCTCGTTTCCCTCCTAATTCAATTTAAAATACAATTTGACGCTCGCGGCGGGCGGCTGTATTATCATCGGGCATCCGATACGCTTCGGTGAAAAAAAGGCTCAGGAAGAGGCTCACGGCCGTAGGAGCTAGAGTGTACTACACGCGTGTACACGTACGTAACGATCTCCGTCTTTACACCCAGGAAATTTTTACGGCGTCACGCGACGGCTCTCTGCCTTTTTTTTTCTTTCCTTCGTGTAGGTGAGGAGAGAAAGTGTTGGAAATTTTGCGAGGCGACTATATGAGCGAAAGAAGAGAATTCATGTAATTCGGGCGCTCCGATGGGTAATGAGTATTATTTGTGGTGATGCATGGAACGGATGGGTTTCGTAAGTTGGAGCGAAGCTGAGGTTAGCTGGGCTGATCGTAATCTCAGCTGAAGTATTTACTACGAAAGATATGACTTTTACGACAGCTTAGAGTATGTTTAATTTTATTATCAACGTTGTAAAAGTTGCTAGATTCGCGTAGTGGCTACGTTATTAATAGAACAGTTAAACACTAAACTATTTCTATAGAATGCATTATACTTTTATGTGTTTCCATCTCCTACACTGTACTTTACATTTCGCGTAATTTTGAAATTAGAAAGGAAGATTTCGTCTTCGTGTCGAAATTCATAATTTATCCTATATTTGTGGAACCCAAATACAAACTATTAAGATCATTCTCAAAACACCCACCTTACAAAAAATCACAGTAGCCCGAACTCGAACCCGCACCCATCATCATCGTTTCCTAAATCCACACCGCAACACACCATCCAATTCTCAAAACGGCTACTGTCTTGCGCTCTCATTCGCGACAAAGCCACCGCCGCCAAGGGCGATCTTCCTCATTAGCGAAAAAATAGCTAATAATTCTTCCTCGCTAGCACAATTGCCGGCAATTCTCTGCGTCCCGTTTTTTCCCTTCCTCGATAATGACACACGGAGAGAGAGAGACGCTGCCGAACCGAAAATTGCGCGGAAGCGTGCTCTCGAATCTAGTTACACACGCGGCGCTGCACGCGATGCGTCGCCTAATAACGAGCAAAGGAGAAGGTAGGTAGGGTACAACACATAAGATAAGCTACGGCTTCGTGACGGGATGTGTGACAAGATGGGCGCCAATCTTGCCAGCGGCGGCCTAGATGTTCGCCTCGCACGGTGTCACCTTCGTGTGTGCACGTAATTCCGTCATTTTCGAAGCTCATTTTTCGAAAAAAAATAACAACATAACACACACACGCTTTTATTTCGGTACGCAGATATATAAGTAGATACTCTGGAGCACATAATACGCGTGTGTTTTATGGTAAGGGCGCTGTGTGATTGCGCGGTGATAATCAAGATGCGCGACTAAATGACACCTTGCAGCGTGTGTGTATCGCGACGTTCATCTTCAGCGGGGAGAACGACGAGGAGGAGGATAAAACCAACCAGCACACCGGCGGAAAGATTTTTATTTTGCGCCGAGCAGCGCGCACTTAGTCGGCTGAGGAGCTTATTTATTGCCGGCGAAAATCTGCGCGCGGAACGGCCCGCGCGGTAGTGTTGATGATGTTCGCCGCGATGAGATAAGGCCTGCTGCTTTACTAGTGTAGTTTGGGCGCCAAATTTATAAGTTTAATATTCTAAGTAGTGGGATCCGTGAATGATATTCAAGAAGTACCGTAGTACGCGTAGAGTCGTAAATTCGAAAAATTATGTATAGGGTATCGTTGTTCGCGATACGCTCGTGGGCGCCATTTTGAATTTCGCTATATCTCGTATCAAATGTTTCCTACCAGGCATACAATAGCTGAGAGATTAGGTATAATAACCCGAAGAATGATCGTCGCAAGCAAGTGCATCGATCCGGCTTATGGCGGGTCAAGTCCCGGCGCGTCCTTGGGCGCCACGAGTATATAGTGAGATCATCCGAGGGTTAGAGGTGCACGCTCACACTCACACGTACACATACACATACTTAGACACGGCGCAGATCGACGGTGATTTACTTATCGGATATCGACGCTCTTCGCCGGAGGTAAATGGCCGAGTCGTGACCATTAGCCCGTGCAATTCCCCGGCCTTGCGATATTCTCTCTTTCTCTCTCCCCGACCCAAAGAGAGAGAGAAAGAGAGTGGCCACGGTGGGTAAGGAAGAAATCTCCCCGCTACGGAGAAGAGAGACGCGCTTGCGCACGCTGTGTGGGGCCCTGTGAGATCCTTCTCTGTCTCTCTCTTTCTCTTTCTCTTCCTTCCTCGCTCGCTCTTTCGGTTCTCCCTTTCTTTCGATCGCGGACCCATTGCCACCACAACGTCGTCGTCCCGCACGTGCACTTGCGACCATGAGAAATTCGACTTGAGATACTGTGTATGTGAGTGTGAGTGGCTTTCGTGTTTTTTTTCGACGTTTAGCCGGTCGTGCGGTGCATCACGATTATTCGATTCCCAGGAAAATTAATATGACGAGGAAGAGCGATCGGGTTGGAAGTGCTGGATGACAATAATGAGAAGAGCGGATGTTGTTGATCTAAGGAACTAATGCATCTATAATCAATTATCTACGAACAAGAGGCACGCTTTTCATCAATGAAATTAAGTGAAGAGAATTTTTCGATCTTCTAGAGTTCCGGTTTCGTTGTAAAATCTTGATTTAGAAAGAAATGATGGGGGTAGAGTATTATTTTACAAAAATTTGTATCTTTTTCGATAGCTACCAATAAAAAAAGTATAACTCAATAATAAAAAGCTAAGCTACTTCCAATCAACAAAAAGAGAGAAGGAACCCAGGAAGAAAACGAAGAAGAAGAAGAAGAAAGTCAGCCGTCGCGCAGGTGAACGCTGAGAGACCTTCCACCGCTTACTTTTTCCGTGACGCGCGCGCGCGACACCGTGGTATTTCGTCGTCGCGGCTCTTTTTAATCAAGATCAAAGCCGACTTTTCCGAAGTGAGGCGCGCGCGCGCACACACACAGACAATTTCCGCGTGCGCGTAATGACGCGCAATTGTTTCCGCGAATGGAAAGCGATGAGCTCGGGCGCACGCGCACGTGAGAGAATTCTGATTGAGAGTCGCGGGAAAGGATCGTCGGGCTGGTACTTAGTGCCGTTTACGGCCTGCCTGGTATAACAATGAAATGGTTAAACAGCTTCATCGGCAAGAGAATGGCTCCAATTTGTAATTGAATGGTTTAGGTGGTGGTTATGAGAATGGCTCGAAAGTGTTGAATTTTATTAGTGTGCATATATTTATAAAGGGGTAAAAAAGATAGTAAGTGCTTGTTGTGGCATTCAATGGATACCTTAGATAAAGTGGAGAGTTTTCGCACCGTAAGATAAATATTTATGGTATCTATTATTTGGTTATGCTTATTGCCTATTGTCTGAGGTAGAGTACTTCATAGACTATGCCATTAACCGAACGCTAGATATTATAGATTATCAGAAATCTTGATCAAAAACACTATTCAGAAAAGTTTTTTAGAGGATATATAATAACATAACTCCCAATAAATCATATTACAAGACCATTTTACACAAATACACTCACCTATAGTAGTCTTTCTTGCAATAAATATTCCCCTGCCGGATGTAACACGTGACTTCGCCTTCCAACCCTTTTCTACAATGTGAACACTGAAGACACGCGGAGTGCCACCTTTTGTCCACCGCGACTAAATACCATCGATCCACTATTCTCATTCCGCACCCCCCACACACGAACGCAAGACCATGTTCCTGGTCCTGGTGCGAGGGTGGCGTCGACGGTGGCTCAAGTTTCGGCACTGCATGCATCTGCTCTTGCGAATGCTGCTGCTGCTGTTGGGGATGTTGGTGATCCGTTTGCGGCGGTTGCACTTGCGACTGGTGCAGAATAGTCTGTTGGTGTTGATGGTGATGATGGTGATGATGGTGGTGGTGTGGATTGGTCTGTGGTGGCATGCTGAGATCGTTCGGATGCTCGTAATTGTTGTTGCGGTATTCTGCATCTGCGATTAAAAAGTAGTTGTGATTATGAATATATCTTTTGGAAAACTAAATTTTAAGCTATTTCTTTTTTTCGAACTGATCATTACATATTTATCATAGCTTAAGTGGCTAGACGCAAGACGACCGAAAATTTTGAATCAGCTACCCCTTCTAACTAAGGACAGGAAGTTTAATGATTATTCTGAAGCACGAAATACCACAACGGCTTAAACCAATGAACTGTGAGAAAAGTCATCTCGCGATCCCACTGCGCAACACTAGATTAATTTCCTCTGCAAATATGACGTTACGTCAGCCCATACTAGTGCACTCCGCGGCTCCTCTTCCACACCACTCCATCCATTATAAAAACTCACGCAACGCCCCGAGTCAAACACTCTCTTCATGAGAACCATTCGGAATCTCTTTAGGCCTTTCACTTCATCCCCACACCGTGAAATCGCTCTAAGCTACACACGAGGCGCAGTATAACGATATACACCCGGGCGTCACGTGAATTCCGTGCGGCCTCCCGTCGGGTGAATTTGCAGGGGGTTGCGAATAGAGAGAACTTTGCGCTATTATCGCTATTAGTGCACTTTGTAATTATTTTCATTAGTTGCGAACTGGTAATACGTGGTTACCCTGAGATCTTGAAGTTTAAAGGACCATTGGCGTTTAGTGTCAATTACCTAGATTTACAATGGCATAAATAAACATTTACTAATAGAGCTATGCTTTAGGTTAAGGGTTATTTGTAAATAATTACAAAGATGACGAATGCAACTACTATAAAAAATAAAATTATTGTTGTTTAATCGACCTCTCGCGACCTTAAAAATCTTGTTCAACCACGATAATGAAAGAACTCTGTTGCTACAATCGAATGATGTATTATATGTTCACTGAGTACGAATCTATTACATCCCTCAGAGTACCCTTTGACATGATCAGAAGCCCCACATCAAAAAGACTAAACTTTCTCACGCGCAATCATCCCAATCTGGCCACACGCTGCCACCCATAACAAGCCGCGAAAGTGGGCGTGAATCTCACACTCGCTATCCCTTTAAAGCCATCATCTCTCGCTTACCTCCCGGAGATCCGTAATCCCTGGAGTCGTAGGGGGTAGCCCCGCTGGCATCGTAGCAATTATTGTTCGGCCCGCAGTGCGTCTGGTGTAGATTCGTCGTCGTGGGACCAGCTTGGCTGCACGAATGCTGTTGCGACTGCTGCTGTTGTTGTTGCTGATGCTGTTGATGCTGCTGATGCTGATGATGAAGGTGTTGTTGATGTTGGTGTTGCTGCTGCTGTTGCTGTTGTTGCTGCTGTTGAGATTGAGGCTGAGGACTGGAGGGCAGAGTCGTGGGCCGGGCGGCGTCGCCCATGGACGCGGGTAGGCAGGGTGAGAGGTCGCGTGGCGTCTGGTCGGTACCGACGCCTGGTGCACTCGTCACCTGGACCACCCCCACGCCACCGCCTCCGCCGGTACTACCGCCGCCCGGCGGGCCGCCCTGGCAACCCAGCGACGACAGGCCGTTGCCACGCTCCTGCGAGTTCGCCGGCTGCTGAAACAGAGAAGCGAATACGGAATGTTAGATACTTTCGATACCTCTGAAACTGTTATTCCTGAAGAAGTCCAGAAAATATTGGTTATTATAACATAATTTTTTAATTTAGGATTAGTCTAGTATCATATAAAGATCACGACATCACCAAGCTACTTAAAAATTCTATAATATAGAGGTTCTTATACCAGACGACACGAAGGTCGCAAAAATCGATCGCCTCGGCTCTCTTGCAAAACGTTGCACCTGAAATCCACCTTATCCACCTCCGCTCTACATTTAGCTCGACACCTCGCGCGACAAGAAACGTACTCGCCCGGTATCCGATCAACGACGACGACGACGACCGGGCGATAAGAAAAAAACGGCTCAGGCAAGAAAGGACGGGCTGTCGCGGCGACCTCTCAATTTTCGATCTCGATCCGCGGCGATGCGTGTCCGCGAGAGGTTCCTCGCGGCTTCAATTAAACCCGCATGCATATATCGGTTGATCAAGATAAGATAACAATTTTTCGATGTGGAAGTGCGTCAGATGTGGTTTAAGATTTCGAGGGAATGGGCGATTGAAATCGATCGTGTGGATCTTGAACGATGCAGGGCTCGGATCAGACGTCAAAATTATCGTTGTAGTAAGATTTTCCTTTATCAGGCATCCTCTCACCTTGAATAACACTCATCGAGGAAATAATTCAAGAAAGGAAACCCTGCGATAAAGTGCACCAGGAAAGGAAACTCTCTTATCGTCAATAAATTCTCCGACAAATGCCGGATCAATTTTCAAGTACCCTGTTTTCATCCCTCCATTATACGCCTATAAATACGCGATCTCGGCACATTCGCACATCGTTCAAGGCTGTGGCGTCCAAGTGCGAAAGCATATATACCCAAAGTGAAGTGGCATGAGCATATTGATTCGATCATCACCGGAAGCGCCTCGAGTGCCCGGGCAGCGCATAAATACGTCAATCGAAGGGGAAACTTTGCATCGCTCGCGCGCGACTGAACGGATCAGTGAGCTGCTGCTACCTCGGTGACTTGGAAAAAGTGGCGGTCGGTGGCGTAATAGTTTCGAGGAGGAGAGTTTCGGTCAGCGACGCCGATGAATGAAACTCTGTCCTGGCAAAAAAAACCGCCCGAGTGAGAGGAAGGAGATTTAAAGGTTCAGGAGTTCGGTGTCTGTTTCAGCAAAAATTTTAATGATGTTTTTATGTAATGTATTTTCCGTTTTTTTTTTAGCGAAAGGAGAAAGTAAATACTAGTGAAGATGTGCCAAAAGATATAGTACATTTTTTCCACGACATGACTTCATTTAAGGAATTAACAAACTGCTGGCCAGATTGATCAGTTACCATTTCTTACAAAACCACTTCTCAATCAAGAAAATCGACTGTTTCTATAGTAAGGTAAGAATCGCAATAAAATTTCCTGAAACATCTCCACTAACTGTACCCATTTTACCATTAATTATATCGCGATATATTTTACCATTAAACACAACCTAATTGATGTATTTCGATAAACCTAGCTTCTTCCAAAAGTATCCCTGAATTATGACACAAAGAGAGATATTTAAATTCCCTCTCAAGCGTCGACTCCCGCATATCGACTCTCTCTCTCTCCTCGCGGCTTCTGAAACGCTATACACAGCAGCGGTGTGCGGCTCGTCGCAGCACGGCAGCTCAGAGACAACGCATACACAACCAGCAGCAGCAGCAGCCGTCGTATCGGTCGACTTGTCGGAGGGGGCCGGTAGGAGGGGAGCCGAGAATACCGGTCTACCACGTACACGCGCGTGTGTATACATACATACACACAGAGAGAGAGTCGCCGGCGCTCGCGGAGCGGACGATAATTTATGTCGGGAGCCACACAACGTGTGCGCTGACATTTGAAACGAGGTGCGTTGGCTATTGGCGGACAGAGGCTCCTTATAGGGCCGACGGCGCATGCGCCATTTCTCGCGAGACGCAGAGGTAGAGTAGTTGTAGTAGTAGTAGAGAGAGAAAGAGGTAGGTAGAAGTAGAAGAGGTAGCGCGAGAGAGGTTGTCGTGGGGACAGAGACGAAGAGAATACGTGCGACACGTAGGGAGAAGGAGGAGTGAGAGAGAAAGAGTTGGGGATAAGAGTGAAAGAGAGAGAGAGAGAGAGAGAGAGAGAGAGAGAGGTAGAGATGAACGTGTGAAAAAGTGCTGCTGCTGGTGAGCCAGATTGGCTTTGGAGCTGGATAGAGCTGAGGTTGAGTTCAAAAATGGAATGTTTTGTCGGAAAATGTGGAAAGGATTTGTGAATATGGTAGAAAAAATAGTTGTATCAGGTGCTGGTCGATGTGAGATGTACTTTGGATATCTTTAAGATACAACGTTTTTCTTCGATGGTTTGACTACTGGGAAATGACTCCAGTACGTATTACTGCGAATCTAGCATGAAAATTCTTTGGCAACACTTTTACAGCAAATAAGAACAGGTTGGTGAGTTTTATTGGCTGCAACTGTTAAAGAGAAATCTCTCCTATCTTACGAACGATACCTGATTCTCTGAAAATAGATGTAACGTTCTGATTCTCAGACCTCGTTGACTGTTTTGGCAAATGATGGTGATGTTAGGTAGCATAATTAGACAGGTCTAGCTTCCTTAAATGGTTAACTAGTCATAGAATTATCTAACGTCTCAATTTCTTCTTTAAAAAAAAAAAGTTGACTCGCGCGGAAGGTTAGAAAATTCCCAACATTTTTCCAAAGCTCTTCGAGTTAAATGCGCCTATTTGATGAATTATCTGAACTTATGGCACGTAGATCTCTTTATCTAAAAGTTGATCGGAATTTTTATAGGTCTCGAGAGTCATGGAGTCTACAATTTCTTCATAAGAAGAATTCGAAGTGTTATAATCATGGTATATAATATTCTTGACAGTCTGATTTGCTTGTACATCTTTATGGGTAGCATAAAATGTCGTAAAAATAAATGATTTTAGCAGAATACTCAAGTTTAAAAACTATATGCTAAAATCAACGGTTTATTGGTTTGACGCACGTCGGATCTCGGGTATCTTATTTCCATTTTATATAAAAACCGAATACCTACTAACTTTCGTATAAGCAAATAATACATGTGCAGTTTTAGGGCACACAATACGTTATATGAATTCCCCAAATCGAACACCAATCTCATTCAAACTATAATTACAACTTTCTTCCTCGATATTATACAATTCTACGTCCACCCCCTGCACCGCGAATTTCCCAAACGTCGCCAAAAGTGTGTCGCCGATTTTCATCGCCACGGCGCGCGGCTGTTGCGCAACGCTATAGCCTTTTCTCCTCTTACTTGAAAATCCGCGTTGCGTCAGGCGCGAGTCCGCGGTCCGCGAAAAACGGCCATTTCAGGCTAGCCAGCCACTGGTGCGCGTGCCCGGAATTGTTATGAAATGGAACGCGCATCGGTTTCGCGAGTAGCAGCCAAGTAGGGTAGATGTGGCGTTCGTTGATGGGTTCGGGTTCACTTGGAGCCTGAAGAAAGTTTCTGTTTTTTTTTTCTGTGGTGAAAGAGGTGGCTGATGAAAATTGTTGCGAAATTCGATCAAGAAGGAGTATGAAAAGTGCAGGATCAGTAGCTTTGTTTCATTAGATCTTGGTACGTTTTAGGATCATGGTAATACTTTTGACTAATTGAAGTTTGATTATGATCGATACATGGTGTAATGTATTCATTAGCTGACGAAATTAATATCAATAAAGTTAGGGTCTAGAAAGCGTTTTATGACCCCATGTGAATTTAATGTACAAACATAATGTTTCAACGTAATTTGTCAAATTCTGTCAAGATTTAGTACAAAATTCAGTAAATAAATATGCCATAATACGTTGGAAAACGTGGAGGTGTGACAAACAAGTCTTGCCACGATAAGAAGCATTGATTGATCTTTCATCGCCGCTATGGCAATTCTTCTCACACACTTCAACGTGTACATTTAATTTCTTATCGTCTAATTAATTTTTTGACAAATTACACGTGCGATTAAAAAGCGCCTAAAGAGCAATAAATTTCCAAGACAAACTCAATTTAATTAATTATGAGCCGATCGGCTCTTCATTCTTCAACGATGAAGAAAAAAATTGTTCTTCTCTAACGTGTTTACTAATTACAGATTAAATGGCAGATTAAGATAGGCAATAATGGACATAAATTAGCGCTATACATATATACAAGGCCTCCGATAATAGAGATTTCTGCGTCTCTTTCTCGCGTCCTGACGTAAACTTCTCTCCTCTTATCTCTTAATGATGTCACATTCGCTCTCTCGACTCTCTGTCTCTCTCTGTGTCTCTCTCGCTCGTTCGCTCGCTCTCAGCTTATTCCGAACGTATATAAAAACGAGGCGCAGTTCGTTTTATCTTTCGCTCGCTTTTAAAAATAGGTCCTGGTCAAAGAAGGTCGCTTTGAAACTGATTGCTATAATTACATTTCGCTTCTGTGAAGAAAAAAAGCGTCGCGTTCGCTGTCCTTGAAGCGGCCACAACTCGACTATCTGCCGTTATAAGTTTATAAACAATTTTTCTCCAGATCCCTTACGACAAATCAATTTATTACGTTTAATTAAATATTGACGTTAAAAGCCCATAGTCGACGATCATCTGCATACTCGGCATATATTTTCTGAGCGATCTGAAAAAGAGTCTACGAGACAACGGTCGAGATAAAAATCAGTCATTCTGCAAGAATTCACGGACAGTCTTCAAACTCGCGTCGAAAAATCAAGAAAAAATCCCAGTGTGTGTCGCATGGACCGATCGCGTCGACAGCGCGCGTGCGTGACACTGACATAAAATCAGCTCGACGGCGTGAGAGAAAAAGAGAGCGAGCGAACGAGAGATTGAGAGAACGGATTCAAAGGCAGCACACGCGCTATCAGCTTCCTCGGTTAGGAACCGCCGCGCGAACGAGAAGTCGACCGACCACCCGATAAAGATAACAAACGGTCCGGCTTGTTTCTCTCGCCTTATTTCTCTCTCCCCCTCTTTCTTCCTTATTTTATTGATTCTCAATAAATTATAGTTATTTGAAACTTTTCATTGTTTCGTTAATAAGAATACTTGGTACGTCTCTTAATAATATGAGGCTAAATGTGATTTTTTTCCGTACTGTGAAGGTGATGAAAGGTTTGAAACCTAATTTGAAATTATAATATTCTTTCAATTCCATACGTATTACTGAAGTGTAACATTCGTCATGCTACAGCAATTTTTTTTAGCTATATTATATTTAAAGAACACCCGTCTAAAATATGCAAATGCCTGCTGATTAAAATCGCACTTTAATATTTTAATATAAATCGGAGGAGAGTTACTAAAGTATGTATTTCGAAAAAGAGTGAAATATTTTCAAAATTATTTTCAAAAACTCCTGAATATAAATCCCCAAAAAACTAATTTATATCGAAGTCTTGCCAAAATATCTTACAAATCCTTGTATATAAATCACGAGTAATGTGTACACATCAAAACCGCAGACAAAGTAATCCTCATTGTTATTATAACAACTTGTTCAAGAGACACGTCCGCACGTAGCATCTAACGTTACCGGTAGTAAACTCTTATTTATCCAAACAAACACACACACCTAAACAACCTCGAGCACTCAAACTCCCATGAGAGCCCTCGAATAAAAAAACTACTCGAGCGAACAATTAAACTCCTCGCGCCAAGCCTCCTATTCCCACATTTATATAACGCACTTCTTTATATATTTAGATTTATCACACTCGCACTTTCCCTCCTCCTTTTTTCCGTTGTCGGGCAGCAGCCCGAAAGCAGCCGCACGCGTAGGCGTTCGATAGCCCCGTGATATCTGCTCTCTCGTACGCGCTCGCGCTATAAAAAAGCGACGACTACTCTCGCTCCCTTACAACACACAGCCTCCTCACCATGCACATATACATATACGCACATAAATGTATCGAACGACGACGACGAGGACTACTCCCGCTCCTCTCGTGCACGCGCGCGCGCACACGCATATAGCTTCCGAGCGACACGATGTTGCTACCGGCAGGATCGTAAATATTCCGCGGATACTGCTTCTCCACTTTACTGCGCCAGCGCGTGTATATCGGAGGAGAGAAGTGCCTGCCTGCGTGCTTGCCTCCCTCGTCCTCGGTGTTGTTTTTCCGTCCGGGGGAGGAAGGAAGAGAGAGAGAAGAGCGTAAAATGAATTACGTTTTCGACGTGCCGACGCGAGCCGAGGAGCCAAGCACTGATTCACGCGGATTTCAGCGGCCATTACGAGATGCTGCTCGGGGGTTTATGTGTGTCGCCTAGGATCCACGATGTGAGACCGATCGATTGAATTACATCGTAGGAGGAAGCGGGTCGTATAATGTTGAGCTGTAGTGCAGCGCGAGAATCAGGTACCAGTGGCTGAGAATTTATAGAATAGCGTAGTTGATAAATTGTCTTGTTTGTTATGGTTGTAACGTTTTTGAAGACGTTTAAGAGATCTGGTAGAATCATGTGCTATCATATCTATTTTCGTAAAATTTAAGATTTTTACTTTATTATTTTGCTTGCGTGTTTAAAAGCCACCTAGCGGTGAAATTCATTACTAGACTAGTATTAGAATTATAAAAAGTGCATAAACTGTCATTTTAAATGTTCCGTTTCTTTGATAATCCAAAGGAAATCGTCTTTCGTTTTGTGTATTGTAAAAATTTATAGGTATCATAGATTCCTAACATTACGATCTACACCCAAATTTTAACAAATCGATTTGGCAGAGAATTCCCGCTTCCAGATGCCCCGAAAGTTATGAATATACGCTATCCTCTGCTAAAACTACCGATATATCAAACGAAACCGGAAAGATGCGCTCAAGCCACAGATATTATAACAAGGAAGAGCATAGACCGAAAAAAGAAGAAGTCGCGAGTGAGCGAGACGGAGAAAGAGAACGAGAGAAAGAGAAAGAGAGAGAAGGATTCGCATTCGGTGGGAACGAGGAGCGAGAGGCTCGTTGGCCATTTCTCCGTCTCTCCTCGGCTTCTTCTTGTTGCGGTCGCGTACGGTCGCACACATAGGTGCACCTTTTTTCTTCCTCTCTCACTCTCTTTCCTCCTTCTTCTCCTTCTCCTCCTCCTCCTTCTTCTTCTTCTTCTTCTTCTCCGTCGCTCGTATTTTAAGGCTGAGCTCGCGTTATAATATCCGCGGACGCCCGAGCCGTAATTAAAGGCACCAGGCGCGCGCGTGCGCTGCTCTTCAACCGCACTTACGCAATTTGCTCATCCGTGCCTAATTGCTCGCTCTTTCTCTCTTCCTACCCCCGTTCCCCACCTTCCTTTTGTTCCCTTCGATTCTGGAATATCGGCGTGCGTATGTGTGTGCTTTGCACCTATATGGATTAAGAGATTTGGAGGAGGAATATGACGATCGCGTGACACGATGTCCGTTTCGTGCGCAGTTCCTTCTTGCGGTTCTTTTCGAGTGTCGCCGCTCACAATGAGGGATAATTGAGGGCTCGTGTGTGGCGCGCAAATCGCGACTTAAGTGAATTTCGCTCTGTGCGCGTGCGCGCCGTTTAAGTGCATTAAGCCGACGGGAAGAAAGATGCCCGGCAAGGTTTGCGCGCGTGCGCGAATTCCTTTAGTTGCTGCTACTGCTGCACTTTAAACGTGTCGTGATTAAAGTTGAAGGCATGAACGAAGAATCAAATTTTTCTTAAAAACAGGGAAGAAAACGTATAATTATTTAAAAAATTATATTTTATTTATTCATGTGCCAATCGACAAATTCAGTTAATTAAATAATTATAAAAAAAATAATTATAAAATCTTCAATAACGAAAATTATTATTTTAATTTGACGTTTAATAAGGAAGGAGAAAATTTAAAAAGCAGCTTTGACAGTTTTCAATTCCAGCGGAAAGATATTTTACATATTATCCATCGTTTACCTAATTGCGATATTTATTAATACGATATTCAGTGTAAATATGACGTCGAAATCATCGAAATTATAAAAATTAATACAGCGTCGTGATAAAGAAGCCACCTGCGGTCTCGAAAAATTAACCGAAATCGAAACGGGACGATATCGCAATAAAATTTTAACTCGCGCGTACCCACCGAGAAATCCGTAGTCGCGTACTTTTAGCTCATATTTTTTTACCACGGGCGAATTTAATAATTATTAACGGCATCCTCGGATATATAAATACACCCTGTCATCGTCGAATCAAGGAAGAATAAACTCGAGGCTATATTGGCCACTAAGCCCCGGCGTTACGGCTTTGACATCGGGATAAAAAAACAGCGCGCGTATATGCCGATTTTATTTTTCCTCGCGGGTAAAACCTAATAATAGAAACGAGATTTAAAAAGTTTTGATTTTCTGCGAGCGGAGGGACGAGGAGAGGAGGAATCAAAGGAGTGTATAAATTTCGAGAATCACGCTAGCCTCGAACACACGGCGGCCCGTGAATATGAACGGGACGATGCACCTTCGAGCTGCTACCACACACATATATACAGAGACACACTCTTCGAGGCCGAAGAAATAAATGGTTCGGATTTCTTCGGTAGTGCCGCTGACACCTCGCCGCTCGATTTGTCATTCCTATTCTAATTCCCGTAGATGTCGTTGGCTATTTAAGGTCGGGGCAACTGTATATATATCGGCACACCGTATAGGAATAAATAATTTACTTGTGAAAAGAAGCCGAGTCATCTGGTCGACGTGCCGCAGCCGATCTTGAAATAATCTAGTTTTTGATAAATGACAAGGGCTAGGTATATTTTTCTTGTTTACTTAAAGAAGTTATTCCCAACGGTGACTGTCCGACGTTATACACGTTATAAAATATAATATTTAAAACATAGTATTACTACGATGTTATTAAACGCATTTTTAAACATTCCTCTCCCATGATTCAACGTAATTATATATCCATACACACAACCCACTGTGAATCATATTGTTCGTTTTAATTTCAAAATTATACCGCCGCAATATCACAGCGCTGCGCAGCAAGCACAGACGAAATCACAGAATGTGTAAGCACTTTTACGACCGGAATTATCCGAGAGCGCAGGGAGGCGAGAGAGAGGCGCCAGCATCGGCGGCGGCGGCGTCCCTTTAGTCTTTTCATCGCCGCGGCAGATGAGCACATAATAATCGAGCGCTGCACTTCGATTCTCTCTCTTTTGCGCCTCCTCTTGCCATTCCGATTCAGACCGTTCTCGCCCGCGCCTCTCGTATATGCGCTTTATGAATTATTCATAAGGTTTTATGAATTGCTCGCGCGCGCGCGCGCGGAGGTTTTGTTATAGCGAAAATTTGAGAATTTCAATTTGCCGCGGTGAAGAAAGGCCGAGGTATTTTGTAATTAACGTAAAAAAAAGGGTGTCGATTTTTACATATGAATCGACGAGAGAGAGAGAGAGAGACCGAATTAAAGGAATGGATGTATATATTGTACGCGGTGAAAATGCATAAAAGATTTTTGGGTGTTCCATTAACCCGCGCGCGGTTTCTGATACATTTAAATATACGAAAATATTTCAACCATGCTGTGGATTAACACTTGCTCAGGTTTAGTATAAAAATGTGCACCTATATATATGTACATATACGGGCGTGTATAATTAATGCACGCGCGGCCGCGTTAATTTATATCTTTTAATTGATAACAACTGTTTTCACACCGTGCGTGTGCGGCGCGCGCTTTTATTTTTGACTTGTAGCTACAACTGTCGGGGGCAACAGGTACTTAATTAAAAGTTTTCTTTTTCAATTTTAATGATGTAACTTTTACTTCTTCAAATAAAAGCGCAAAAAGTGCGCGTATGTGTACAATTTTTTATATACACGCGGCGGTTGAAACAGGTCGAAGATTCGGTCGCTCTGTATATCCAGTGGCGAAACGTTGGATTTCAATAAACCAACGACAAAACCGTTTGCGAAAATCAATCCGTAGCAGCGCAACTCTATCGAATAATAATCGTGTGCACGGTGTATATCCTTTTATATATCGTCGAGACTGATTCTCGAATTACGGAAAACAAGTGGCGCGAGCGCGTAACCCACTTCTGATTTTTCGAATCCCATAAAACTCGGTGACTGTGCGCGCGTTTTTCGATGAATTTTCATTCACACACACACACACAGAGTGCAGAGAGCCAGTTTTCTCTCGCAATGGCTATCGACTTTTTTCCGGCGGCTACCGGCTATATTTTATTGCCGGGCTGTTTTTGCCCGGCGGCAGAGAGCGAATTTCCAGCGAACGCACGCGTGCGACGCGTTACTCTAATTGCATTACCGGATCGTATAGTAGCGACGCTCTCGGCTCGTTTCTTTTTCTCGGCGCGAGAGAAACGATATCCTTTCGCGTCGAAAATTTCTCATATTTGGCATTCCCCGGCTCTCGGTTTCTTCAAGAGTCTGCGTGCGAAGACTGGAGATTTTTCCGGGTGCTTGAAATTCGGATTGGAGAGTCAATTGGTAATAGTTCAACATTCTTATAGATGTTTTTTGTCATTCGAAATAAAAAAGGGATTTTGGACATGTTGACTATATTGATATCAAAGGAGGTAAATTAAAAGGAACATTTATATAATCTAAGGCTAAAAGTAATCTTCTTGGTCTAAGAACTTTTTGAAACATAAATAAGCGAAATGAATGAAATAATAAATATTTCCTATAAATTACTTATTCAAGAAGAAGAAAAAAAACTCTCCGTTTGATATCAGTACATTAGTATTACAGGTCAATATTCTCATAAATCCCACCCTTTCCTCACCACGCACACCGACCACGGCCGCCGCATCATACAACCGCAATCCAGAAAAATTAGAATATAGACGATCCACTTTTTTCCGGAGCCGCGGCGGCTCCCATTCTGCGTGAAAAACGAGCTTAGCACATAATGGGCTCGTAATTCATAAAGGCTTAATTCAAGGAGGTCGATAGGCGCGGGAATCTTCTCTCGAGATGCGCGCCTGGGATATTCGCACGGGAAAAAAAGGTGCAAGAGAGAGAGAGAGAGACTCGACTAGACTCGTTGGCTTTCGTGCCTCGTGTAATTGCAGCAACGACGCGGCGGTCTGATGTTTATTCAATAGGCTCGACTGTCATCGCACTGATATTTTTATCTGTCGATGACGGGAATCTGCACGCGCGTGAATCGAGGATACTGTCGTCGACTGTTTCTAGGAGTCATTTTTTTTTTTAATGTATGAGAGAAAGATAGATTATATGGAGCACTTGAAACGGTGAACTTTTTATGCGCGCGGGATAAATATTCCAGTAGCTGTCAGTGGCCTCATAACTGCCACTTGGAGTGATTTTAAATTGGTCCGTTAATAGATGATATCTATTAAACTACATTCCTCAAATAAATGGACGAGCAAGTATGCGAGGTACTCAGTGATTCCGATCCTCGCACTCATAGCACAGCATTCCTAAGACAATAATTTTCAGAAGCTACGATATTGGGAAGCCATAGGTTATCAGTTTACGCTCGCGAGGACACCTCTTATCAGAATTGCCGGTGCGAGCGCACCGACCCGAGGTAATAAGGAAGCGTGACCCATGACCTCGCTGCAGCTATTACGCATGAAATTAACTTTTGGAGAGAACATGTGTGCAAACTCGCGATAGAGATAAGGTGGCTGTGGAAAGTACAGGAGCGAAGATGAACCGGTGAACTCTAAGTATCAGGATGAAAATTCTATATGTGAGGATTTTATATCTACCATGTTTAATGGAAAATACCAGTTGCAACGGTAACAAAATTATTATCAAAATAAAACTTATTTTTACTCGTCTACTGAAATATGATGATGAGAGCTGAATTGATTTTAAACGGTTGGGCACCACTTTTCTACCATATCATTTTATCCCTTTTCGTTAGTAAATGATAATTACACCGTCTTTTGTACAGAAAAGTATAACATTAGAGTGAATTTTTAATATTATTATACTCAAGAAAAATAGTAATAAACAAAGTTTTAAATTTTCGTCCGATTGGGCGCCAATTTTACACTCGCATGATAATCGATACCTTTGACGCCCACAAAATCAAATAAAAGTTAAAAAAAAACACCTCGAACCTCTCAAAAAGAACTCCACAACGGCTCCACCTGACGACAGGCCGCGATTCCTCGCGATCCGTCGGTCCCTGCGCGATCGTACAGCTAAGATTGTCGCGTCCGCCGTACAGGCCGGAGATAGACTTTGATCGATGGCCAGATTTCCGCGGGTCTTTGGAAATTCCGCCGTATCGGCGATCTCGCGCGGATGTAAATAGCTCGCGCGGTGCCGCGTTTTTCTCCTGCTGTACACGCCATGTGATCCTTATCCATATAGCGCGGTTGTGAACTGTCTTTGAAGACGTCGCTGCCGAGCGCGCGAATTAATACTTCGTTTCCGTGGTAGATAGAAGTGCGGAGGTGATGTCGTATATGCGGAGGTTAGATTTTACTGGTGGTATGGGTCATTTTCCAAAGTTATTCTGATCGGATGAAAATTTTAATCTTGGATCAAAGTTGTTGTAATTGATGTAAGCTAATGTTTTAGGCAAAATCTTGATGGACACTTGAAGCGATAATTTGAGATTTTAATTTTGACTGGTTCATGACTCTTACTTAATTTATACAAGCCTGCAAAACGGTTTATCGAAGGCTAATAGAAATCTTTATTGAAATGTTTTGACTTTTGGCTATTTACTACGTAAATAATTACCGCATTATCGAAGCTTCTTATCGAATGCTAATTTTTTTTATAAACTTTTTGTGATCATACCTACAGATTGGAAAATAATATTATCTAACGAAACATTAATTTTCAAATGACAAAATCGAAATTCAACGCTAGATGCGAACAGCGCCGATTTGTACCAAGAAGAGTTTCCACAGATGGAAAACACATCCGATAAAAATATGCAAAGATCGGTCTAATCGTCTCGTAGACACTGATGACGTTATTAGCATTGCAATAAATCAGCGGACATGTTAATTGATAAACTGCCCGCGTGTCCGCGAGAAAAATGCAAGAGTGTGAGAGAGAAGGAGAGGGATATCACGATGTGGTGGGGAAAAAATAAGAGTAATTGATGAACGATAACGCGAAGAAGAAGAAGAACGCGAATAAAAGATTCGCTTTTTCTCTGTAAACGATAAACTCGTTATATTACAAGACAGATTGCCGTTTCTGTTTGACTTCTGCGGAATATTCACAGTTTAATTAAATAAATATTATATTTGATTGACAATCGGGTATCAGCCAGTAATTTGTAATATGTAAGTACAGTGCTTTTTCACACGGGAAAAAAAAAATTAGAATAAAACATCGTATGGTAAAATCTTTTGGAAAATAACAATATTTTAAACTAGATATTCCTATAAAAATCGTGAATATATTTTTATAATAATAAAAATTTATCTCCAATATTACGTCTGAACCCAAACAATATTAAAAGTTTAATACTTACAGTTCATCATAAACCTTTCATATCTATAAAAAAAATGTCTTTTCTTTAAAAATAAAACGTGTATTTCGTCTTCAAAGCTCTTAAGTACTACACTATCCTACAAACATCGCTAAACATTTTCTTCTCGACCTCGATCATCCAACCACCCACATCTGTACAATTTCACCACTCTCCACACATCTCGACAACCCATTTTTTCAACCATCTCCTCTCTCTCTATTCCACAAACCACAGCGTAACTCATCACGACTGTCATCACCCCTTTACAGCCGTCAATCGTGCCTCATCACCATCGGCCGCCGATAAGCCCCACACAGTCACAGATAACCGCAAAAAAGCTCTTCGCTTCCACACATACACACAGAGAGACGAAAAAGAAAGCGGAGCGAAATCCGGGAAAGAGAGGCATACAGCCGCGTGCGCGCGCGACCCCGTGTTCCGCGAACGCGCACCGCAGCACGCGACGGATATCTCGGGCTGGCTGCTCCAATAAATCACCCGCGCGGCTGCGGCGGCGGCTGGCTATCGCCGGCAGACGCGCCGTGCGCCGAGTAAGAGAGAGAGAGATGGCCCTTATCTCGCTCGCCGAACTCGGAATAATCGCGCGAGCCTCGAGCTGCGGCTGTCGCTGTCTCTTTCGGTTGGTTGCTTGGGTTCTCTCTTTTTTTCTTGCTGTGGTGTGTGCTGCAGTGGTGGTTGTTTTTGGTGGGTTGCGGAGGGTGCGACGGGGGAACGAGGAAAGAGCAGACGTTTTTTGGTAGTCGCGTTGTGCGGTTTGGTGGAAGTGCATAGCTGGGTGCGGGGAAAAGTGAGGTAGCTTTGCGTTGAAGAAAGGCCTTTGTTATAATACCTTGAAATTTTAAATTAAACTTTTTAATTCCGAATAGTTTCTTTCCTCAAAATAATGAAAAATGGCTAAAACTATACCAAAAGTTATCTTTCTACTCACACTTTATATGCTTGCTGTTACAAAACTCTTTAAAGCCAAAATATCAAAGACCCATATATCCTCGGACTACTATCACTTGACCGAAACATTACCAACCACCGAAGACAAATGAACGGCTACACTCGTATCTATAAAATCACTTAACACGTAATAGAAATAATGATTCTCGCGTCGAAAACTCGCGGCAATTCTTTTCGTCGGCAAGAGCTATCACGCTTCGGAAAGTCCGGACAGCGCGTCGCTGTGGTTGCCAAAGATCAGTCACTCGGCTTTAAAGCCGCGCAATAGTAACTATATTAAGATGCGCGCGCGATGATATGACATAAATAAATTCGAGTTGATGGTCTCTCGGGTTTCCCGGTGGATTAATTGTCCGCGACGCGCGGAATTGTTAAACGTCGGTAACGAATCGCTCTTGGCGAGACTTTGATTACTTCATACACAATGGTACGAAGTCGCGGCTGTGTGCTGGTGTTACTCGATATCGCTCAAGTGATTTTATCTCTAGTTATATATACATAAACAGAATTTAGCAGTTTGTAAAAGTATATACCTCGAACTTCAGGCCATCTTTGTACGATGGAATTGCATGTTTGTGGCAAAACTGGTACAGTAGCAATAAGTTGAACTGAAAAATCCGGCTTCTTTTCCTGATAAAGAGGAAAATAAAAAATCTTCTACTACGATACTGTATACAATAAAAAAGCTCGGAAGCTATAAGCTTCTTTAAAACACACACACTCGTCACCGGCCGCGTGCACACACTATATTATGTGTCTCGTCGCGGTTCTTTCGCATATGTCTCTCCGCGCTTCTTTATCTCCAATCGTTTGTTTATTAATCCACATGTACACATGCAGCCGCGTGTTTGTATCTTTCTCTCTTCGCGGCACATCGTCT
This sequence comes from Torymus auratus, assembly GCA_900474315.1. Classification (NCBI taxonomy): domain Eukaryota; kingdom Metazoa; phylum Arthropoda; class Insecta; order Hymenoptera; family Torymidae; genus Torymus; species Torymus auratus. The sequence goes on from UXGD01000107.1 coordinate 44,090, forward strand.
TATCTCCCGATTCCCTACTCTATTCTTTCGCTCGCCGTCTCACTCTCGGCTCTGCGCCTCACTATCGCACTTTCTTCTTCGCGTTTTTTGTCCGCCTCCCGCGGCACTATCGTCATCTCTTATCCGCGCGCGAGTTCAAGGAGCGCGCTGCTACTTTATTCTACGTATATGTACATACTCCACGAGAAACGAAGATGGAAAAAGAAAGAGAGAGAATGAGAGGCTAATCGACGCCGAATTGACGGACGCGAAACGTATACGCATATGCGATACTGCAGAAAGGGGCTAAGTTCACTTTTTCTGATGCTTTTTTAAGAAAGTTTCGTGTAGCGATATATTTTGTAATGAGGATCGTTCTATAATAAAATTTTATTAGTACCCTCACATCATTAGAATAATTAAAAAAATTAAGTAAATAAATTTGAAGTATAAAACTACAGCAGTGTAAATAAACGTTAGAATTGAGAATTTAAAAGTCTATATCTACAACTATCTCGGTATTTCCTAAAATTGGATAACAACTGACGCTCTTTAAAAGCATACCAGCGTTCGCGCCACATAATGAAATAATAACACCCTCGTTTTAAACAGCCCCATTTCAGAACCTACAATTTTCCCAACAACCTTAAAACGAACGTTTATACCCCCTCGACATTCCACGCTTATCAAGCCCCATCCACTTTTCGCTTTTCCGTTGAGCGATTTTCGACTTTCGAGCTCTATACGTCGCCCCATCGCTCGCACGCGAGCAAGCGACGCGCGGCTGCGCCGACGATGTCAGCTGCTGCACCTGCGCGCACGAGTGAGAGAGAGAGATTCTATCTCTCCTCTAAACGAACGCTCACTCGCTCGCGTATACTTATATACATACGGCGATAAATTGAACGGCATTAATATACATCGAATGGTTAATGGTTATTCCCTTTTTTTCGAGAGGGAACTAAATTCACGCGGACGTTTCAATCTTCGCGTTCGCGCGAGCGACATTGCAGAGGCAGTATTTTTAGGCGAGCGATGTTCTGGCCGTGGTTGCGGGAAAAGCGCGCGAGACGCGCGTCGTTAATTATTGCCGCGAGGTGGAATAAGGGATGGTGTATTTGCAGGGAACGTCGTGTTTGTGGTGCACGAGAATTTGTATATGTGGACGTTGAAATGAGAATTTTGTAAGGCGATAGGTTTAGCTGTGTGTGTGCGTTTTTTTTTCGAAAATGAAGAAGGCGGGGGTTGCATAACCGTAGTGTTCGCATGTCTAGACGCGAATTTTGGGTGTCGAAAATCGTATAATTTCTACATTCTGTCTTTCGCCAAGATACTCGAGGTGATGTACTATTGTAGTTACATTATGTAAAAGGATTGAGAAACGCTCGTGTGGCGGGAATCTGCGGATCTATTTGGCTAATACACTATGGTAATTATTACTTCATTATTCACATTGATTGGGCATGAATCACACGGTTGCCGCTGAGATCCAAGCATGCGAATTACATTATTGTCTTTTTACGATCCATTAAATTAGAAGATAAGATTATTCAATAAAAAATGTTAATGATTTGTTCTAACGCTGTAATACAGTGTATAAAGAAAAAATTACTTTTCAATTCACATTACGGATTCTATATGTTTATGCAGAAAAATGCACATTCGTAATGCATTATGGAAACCTGTTTTTGCAAAAGTCATTGAATATATTGCTCTTGTTGTTGCGGAACATGTATTTTATGCAAAACCAAGAAACCGATACAATACAAGGGGGATTATATTTAATGTTAAAAAAATGTTAGACGATTGACTTTAAATTTTCCGTTCAAGAAATTTCCACTTCCTCAAATTTAATTTAAATAACGCGGAGCGGTAATGAATGTATTGCAAAGAGAATGAATTGTTGCATAGCGCAGGTATCTACTTTAAATAAGTGAGACGCCAACTAATCTTGTCCAGATAATGAATCAGTGTCGCCGGACTACGTATTCAATCATTGTGTTACTTTAGCGCAAGAATACATTTTTATTATTTCAAACCCGATACTATTTACTGCTTCTCTTGAAGAAGAAAAAAAAAGAGAGAGGGGGAAGAATGCGCTCGTAAATAAGTTTCCTTTTCTCGTTGTCTTTGGAATGAACATTGGATAACGTCGCGTGTTCTTGTACCTTGATAGTATATCTATCATAAAAATTCTCTCTCTCTCTCCCTCTTGCGCGTGCGCTCGAGACTTGAGAAAAATTCCTCTAACGCACTGTGGGAAAATTTTACACAATTAATGGTACTTTCACATACACTGTACACAAATCTTAAGTAGTGCATGTAAGACGGCTTTTTACGCCGGGACACAACGGTGGCAACGTCGCCTATGCGCCTGCGCGCGCGCGAGCCAGACAGTGCAAAAAGTTCTGGAAATTTTGCCATTATTACTTCGTTCCATGCAATATCTAATCGCACGGCGGCAACATTGCCGTAATGTAAACAGCGTAGTACTAACCCCAAGTCAAACGAAATTAGTATCACTATGGAGCTATAATAACAATGATTTGTTTGAAAAATTGTATCGTGTTGCTGATGATAAACGCACAGCTTGCGTTGTGTTTATTGGCAAGGAATGAATGTAGCGGCTTATTGCTATACTTCGAATCACGTGTTTTAAATTTCATGTTATGGTGAGAATATAGAAAACCAATCACATCATAAGTTCATGTAGAGTAATGGCATCGTAAGTATCGAACCACTGTAGCATGGTTTTGCAACTAACGCATGTCAATGAAATAAAAGAGAGATCATGTTGTAGCATTTTTCACTGTCAAGATTAGATTATCAACTCTAAGAAATAATGAAATTCTTTTAACTATTGATTACATAACCTCAAAATCAAGTTTTTGATAACTTAGAGACATTTTTTTGATCTACAAATATAAAGTTCTATTTAAATTTCCCAATATCAATAAACATTGCAGAAAAGTACTAACGAAAGCGGCATATCCGTGTCGCGAAGTTGTGGTACACCTAGTTAAAGGCCAATTTTCAATACATCGATATCTTAGTTAAAATAATAAGTTCAGCAATTTTTATTTTTATCAACTATAAATATAAATATTATTAAGCTACATGTATAAGATCTACGAAAGCCACTCTGTTTCATTTATTTGTCCACATAGGAAAAGTAAGAGATACACAACTCAAGAAATTTATTTAAAAGCCGTCTCAATTAACAAGACAAATTATTACATAGTTTTATTACTCCTCTAAACACATTTATTGTTAGAACAGCAATATACCAATGCTAAAAATCTACTATTTCTTTACGGACAAGTTACTTAAACTCATTAGTTTTAAAAGAGTTCATGTTCTACCAAAGTAAACTTTGTGAAAAATGTGCTATTTCCTGGTAAATACAGATATAATAAATCGATAACAACATAGAAAACCATACAAGACATCCCAATTTCACAACTTTCGCTGCTAAAACTGAAACATTTTCGTTACAAGCTGTCAAACTTCATAATCTGCTTTTGCATCAATTTTATATTTTATATAAAAAGGAAAAAAGTACCCACCCAGTGCATGCCGGTGGTGGGAGGGGCGCGCTCCTCATAAACTCCCATCAGGGTGGCTGCTTGCGGGTGCTGGCTAGCGCCGAGGTTAGCACCACCACCGTGCGTGGAGGACGTGGACGCGGACGGCGAGGCGCCGCTGCTGCAGGCGACGGCAGCACCGGCGGCGGCGAGGGTGGCGACGGAATTTCTGACGGACGCCAGGAAAGAGGCCGGGAGACGACGCCGCCGTCGACCCGCGACGTCAACCTCTCCTCCTCACCACTCCTCACGAAGGTAACAACACCCTCTCACAGGCCCCGTCGTTGCGCCTCAACACTGTCACTACTTCTCATGTCTCTGTTACTTTTTATTCGGCTGATATGTTTGCCTAACAAACTTTACTTGTCACTGCGGAATAACGTCCTTTTTTGTATCCAACTAACACAAGTACAGTTTTTATAAATTCGCGATGACGAAAGCGGCTACATTTTTCATCGGATTCTCAGTAAAGAAAACACTGTTGCACTGGTTGGGTGCTAAATTATTTTTCTACGAATTTGGCTTTCTGAAGTTTTCTTATACTTTTAATGGATGGTACCAAGTGCAGAATGGTGCAATTCGTTTAGTCTAGAGCACTGAGTGATTACTATATTGATTCACTTATCATTGAAGTACACTTCGAGACAGTTCGATGCACATAATCACAGGAACGTCGTGATGACATCATCATGGCATTGGAGGAACGATAAAAAGAATACTAAAATACTAAGAGCCTCGTTGTATTCTTGTGTTGTTGTTTGATTCTGGCACCACTCTACTGCTGTCACTCGTTACCAGTATCTTCTGTCCTAGCTATCTGTGCGAAATCACCACAATACGGTATAATCAGCTGTAGTGACACATGTAGCAACAATAACAGTAACAACACGCTACCAAGAAAATCTCTTAGATCGGCCTGCAGCGCACATAGTCACACGAACTCACGAGGGTTGCGGAGTTACGTACCTACGTGTACGTATATACGCGAGTGCACACGTCGAGACGTATAAACACAGACGACCACAACGTTTCGACTGTGTGGCCCCTCCGGAAAAAAGCGACGAGACGACGATGAGCAGCAACCGCGCGAGCGCGCACGTCTCGCGAGCTGGACCCGTGTCTCTCTCGTGTGTACACGGCACGTAGCGGCACGAGCCCGGATGAAACCGGAGTGAGGCCCGGACAGCCGGGCAGGCCGAGTGCTGGCGCCGCGAGCGCCTCTCCGCGGTCCGTCCGGGACCTTTGGTCCGCTCGCGCGAGAGCGGGGCGTGGGGGGAGGGGGGAGAAGGACGCGCTCGCGCGTGGGGGAGCGGGCGCCACTCGTCTCGCGCCTTAGCCCCGCCCTTTTTACCCCCACTGCCATGGCTCCGACGCCTCTGACCACGCCCACCGAGTGTCTGTGGCCGGCCTCCGCGCTTTGGCGCCCAACTTTTTACACGTGCTCACGCCGCTGCATGTGTGTGCGTGTTCGCGTGGGCTTCGGCGCCACGGCTATACGTGCTGCTGCTCCGCAGACGTGAAAGTAGGGTGAATGAAAGAGCAGTGTGAAGGGTGGGAGCTGGAGAGAAAGAGAGCGAGAAAGAGAAGGAGAGAAGTGTGTGGAGTGTGTGTGAAAAATGTAAGAGGAGCGAGGTGAAGACGCGACGGAGGATATCGAGTACCGAGGTGAAAACGCAGAAAGTTCTGTGTATGAGAGTTTCAAAAAGGGTGTAGAAAGTTGTCAGTGGATTATTTCGAAATCTTTTTGTAAAATTGAAGTAAAATATGGAATATAAAGATATCAATAGCAAAAGACTGAAAATACATGTTCATTTAGAAGATCATTGTTTTGGCGTCTGACGTTGATGTATTTGCCTATAAAGAATCAAAAAATGAATAGATTTTTCTAGAAATTTTTATATAGATGAAATTAATTCTAAGAAAATCTAAAATATGCAAAGATAATTGTGTTGATTTCAATAATCAAAAACGAAATTTTTAGAAATTTTAATGTTTTAAAAACAATTGAGTGACAAGGCTGAATAAATTAGCATTGAAATCACGGATTGAAACGTTGTATAAGAAAATGGCTTGACATTGTCTGTACAATCTAAGTCTGTCTGACACGAGCAAGAAAATGCTAGAGTATCATCCGGTGTGGCTTCGTTGCAAAAAAAACGTCGCACGCTCGTGAATCGTCAAATCTCTATATACACTTTCCGCGAACCAATAGTCACGAAAGCGGATAGGTAAAAAAAAGCAATAAATACAAACAGAAAGAAAAATTGTTGGAGGTGATGCAGTTAAAATAAATCAAGAACCGCAGTGATATTTTTTGTTATATTTTTTTTTAACAGCCAACGATTTTCTTTGCAGGAAACGCAGTAATAATAGTGCACGTAGGTTTTTTAAAAATACTATATTCAAAATGATCGCTAAAGATGCAATACAATGTAATGTAATAAAAATGTTCTGTATTATTTTTGTTAACGTGAAATAATATGAAAGAAATCAACATCGGATATAAATTGACAATGACAGCGTAAACTACAAAGAAAAAAGAATACCATTATACATTAGATTTGTAATAACATATACATAGAGTTGCACAATTCACCCATCACTTAACCATGAAAAAAAGAAACATTTCATCGAGCTCCGAATCTCTCTGTATATTGGCACACGAAGAAAGAGTGCAAAAGTAAAGGCCGTATAGACCTTTGGAGAAAGAGAGAAGGAGAGGAAAAGAAGAGACACCGCTGAAAAAAGGCTTTAAACCGCAGAAAGCGTGGCCGGATGTCGCCTGTCCGCATGAGTGCCCGCCGATATTCCAAGGAGATCGTCCGCGTCCTCGGCGGTCGCGCGAGCGAGACAGAGAAAGAGAGCGAAAGAGAGAGATAAAAGAGCTGCTGCTGTTGCTGCTGCTTCTCTCCTTGCGGTTTCGCCCGACGCCTTTTATATTCGTCTCGTTTGCTCTCGCGCGCCGCTAATACCGCAATTCATCTCGCCCTCCCCCGGCCGCCACAGCTCTCGGTTGAATAATGTCGCTTTCTTCCACGGCATCATCGACAGCTCGTGTATATACAAGGCGAAAAACGACGCGGGCTTTTTCGAGAGGAGGCTTCTTTTGCCCGTCGAGTGTGCTTTCTTATTCTTCTTCTTCTTCTTCGGCGACCCGCGTTGTTTGCTGAATTATGTAAAGGGGCAGCGAGAGGTGAGAATAATTGTCGCTCCGGAAGTGCGGGCGTTTTTTGAGAGGAAAGAGGAGCATGATTGCCAGAGCGTGTCAAGGTGGTTTCGACGATTTTTCCGATCTCGTTGTATGTAATTTGATTTTTTCGGAAGTGGATGTTTGAGCTAGAGGATATAGTTATCGACTGTGTTGGCTGAATTGAATCTTTATCTATTGTAGAGCAAATTACACGCTTTTGCATTTTTGAATAAAATTTTAAACAATGATTGGATGTTTATAACAGAAAGGATCTCCTTAAAATTTACAACAGTTATTTTGGCAACACTATTCGAGACTTTTGTACAATTGTTTAATGCGCAATGTTTAGCAAATAGAGAGTATATACTTTCTGTATTACAGAGTATTCAATAAGAAACTGTCCCAATCTTCGGTCTATCTAGAGATCTTTAAATTTGCGAAAAAAAAATTTATACAAACATTTGAAGAATCGGAGGGGGCTTTCTTACAGCAGTCTTACGGTTGACTTTGACGGTTATTTCTACTACCCAAGTTCGAGTGATTTTTCATATAAATGCAGATCTCCGGATAACGAGAAGGACCATTTCTTTTCCTACTTTTTGTTAATTGTTATCCTATTACATTGTAGTACCTTTAACGATATCAACAAAATCTGAATCTCGATATTTATATGTTAAAGCACTTAAATAAGAATAGCTACTTACATCCTCGAACTTTCACAAACATGACCCGCAACTATTCATCATTTACATCTTGCAAACGACACCATGTTTGCCACATTTCCGCCGCCCTCCTCATAATTCATCCTCCACCAACTTCCCTCTCTCTCACTCTCCCTCCACAACGTGCCTACTCGCGTTTTGCTCCATCCCTATCCCTGCCACGCATATATACATATCCACGCACCACCGGTCATCTCACCTCCTTAGCCGGCCGCCGAAAAACAGCTGAAAAGCGTAGCGTACACACACACGCCCGGGCTCAGAAGTGGCTCGTGCGGGAGGAGGAAGAAAGCGCCATTGTGCGGCCGACCGGGAATTACGAGGCACGGTCAGCCGACAATGGGCCCGAAAGAGAGAGAGAGAGAGAGAGAGAGAGAGAGAGAGAGGGGCCCTAAACGCCTTCCTAATTCTTCCTCAATTGGGGCAGGGGGTCTGCGCACGCGCGAGCGTCTCGATGAGGAATCTATTATTACGACGGGGAGAAACCGTCGAGACAGAGAGGGAGAGAGCAAAGCAGAGCAGAGGGTAAAAATCTGTTGTGTTGGGCTTTTGGGGTTCGGAACGTTTTATGGGTGTTTTCGAAAAGTAGGAAGAGAGAGAGAGAGAGGGAGAGCGTGAGGTCAGACGAAGGGGAGTGATAAAGTGAATTGGATGAAAGCAGAGTCGTAAATTTGGAAATTTCGTATTGTTGTGTGTTGTCAAATGTTTAGTTATTGTAAAGTTTTGTTAAAAGAAAATATAAAAATAAATTCATGATGTTAGGAATAGTGCTAGACGATGAAAAAAAAATGCGAACTTAGACTTACTACCAAACATATGTTCAACGACTTATTTATATTGAGAGAGATGTTATTATATAGTATTTTTCGATACAGTGTGCGTCAAATGCGATTTTACACATTGCGTAAATTTTAAAAATCGCTTTTACGATAAATATCGTTCGATACACGTGCGAAAAATGATTCTACAATCGTGTGATTGTCACCCTCGCTTAGCTCGGGCGGCAAACCTCACACTCGTGCTAGAATCAACACTTTCGCACTTGTATCGAAATATACTATTTTTACACATTTTTATCATAAAAATTGAATTTTCAACAGTTTATTATTTTATATCATATAAAAGTTACGAAAAACTAAAACTTTATAAAGAATTAAGTGTTATCAATATCTCCAGAAACTTTTCGAAAATAAAATTTACTCATATAGGAGCCAACAATTACTGATTTGGTATAATGTCAACCGAGTTTACGATGAATAGAAAAGCGCCACGCTAAACGCCGCAGTTTTCGAACGTGACTGTAGATCGTTATCCAACAAAAGACCGAAGTTAGTCCAGTTTTGGGTAATCTTATTTAACCAACCGCTGCCACCCGGGCTTATCTGTCCCGAAAATCATCGCCGCGCACCGCCTCCCGCAAAAATGACTACCTAATTTCGTAAATTTATCGCTGGATCTATCGCTAACTCCTCTCGCGGCCACCTTTCCGACCTGTCCACCATACCATTCATTGTCCCCTCGACCTCTTCTCTCTCCTCCACTCCAACCGTTCGGCGCCTACCTCGCTCTCAAGTATATATATCCCTCTGTTTGTTTCCCCCCGCGGGCTTTACCTGAAGACAGCGGTGGACGCAGGAAGAAAACGGGAGGATTAGCGGACCGCAGATGCACGCGTTTCCGCAAACGGAAACGTCAATGGACGGACTGGCCTCTTTCAGGCGCACGCGCGCCCGCTCTCGAGGTGAATTCGACCGGAAGATGTAAGCCCGCTGGTAATCCAGTTGCTCGCATTATCCGGTCGATGGTGCGCGCACACGCGGACTGTGTAAGAGGGATAAATGGGCTGTTTAGCGCGGAGTGTGAATTGTTCGCGGTTGGAGAATTGCTTCTGGTTGTGTAAATTAATAAGCTACGGCTGTCTAAAGGACGTACGCTCGGCAAGGTGTTGTCCGAGACGTTTGTCGCTGAGAAAAAGAGCGTTTTCAAAACTTTCGGTTGGATTGATGCTAAAGCGGTGCTCTACTGCTGCGCGACACTGTTGGGCATACTTGAGAAATTCTTTTATAATATTCTTAAGAAATATTTTGAATATTGTGAGAGTAGTTTATGTACAGTACACAATGATATATATTGTGGTATTTTTTTATTGGGCCTTTCTTTCAAACGGCATTTTTTTTCATGATATCAAATATCACGACAACATTAATTTTATAACATTAGATTATCTATCATTAAAAAAATTAGGGCTGCACGATATAGCAAGATTAATCTTGATATTGTATTGTCTTGCCTGAATATTCAAGCCAATACTCGATGCAATATAATATATAGTTGAAATATATCTTAACATTTTCTAATCGTAATAATTTATTATCGAAATTATCATAATAACTAATTAAATAAAAACAATTATTCAACTCTCACGGAAAAGCGTCTTTATTAACTCAATAAACTTCGGTAATTGCTGATGCCTATCTACTAATGAGATGTTCGAATGGTAAAGGCTGGCGGGATGGGCACGCTCCTATATACCCTCGGACCGACTTACTTAGGTACGTGAGGCCAGAGGGAGAGGTTACGGCGCCTAGCGGTGGTGCGCGAACTACACTCTGACCGGCGGCACATGTATGGCGAGAAAAATAAAATTTGGCATTTATTTATACTTCTGTCGTAATTTTATTGTTTTTATATTAAACCACAAAAATCTCGCAAAAAGGAAGCTGCGGAGACATGCAACCGTGACCGAATCAATTAAACTCAACCAAAAAAGACGGGGGGGCGCGAGATCTACGCCAAGAAGGGAGTTCTGATTATTTAAAAAATTCTTAAACCCAAATCGTCGGGTGACGCGGGTTTCACGCAATAAGAAGCAGCTATACAGTCAGGCAGACGTTCAATGATCCACTCTCTTACTGTAGCATGTCTGTATAATCCCAATATGATCAATAATTTCAAGACAAGGCAATAATACTTTTCATATTGACTAACAAGACCAAGACAAGCGAGAAAGTTTCAAGAATTTACAAGAGCGAGAGAATAATTACATAAATATTGTATTGTCGAGCATTCGTGCAACCCTAGAAAACATTTCTATCAACTACGTCTCAAAGGCCATCCAATACAAAACAATATTCCTCCCCGGCTTCCCACACTCCACCTCAACATCTAAATCGCTTTTTACCTTTCTCGCAAGCCGCGCGCGCGCGCGCAATATCGATTCCAAAAGCTCTCCTTCTCTCTCTGCCTCTCACGGCAAAACCCGCACCGGCGGCAAATCCGCATTTATAGCAAAACTCGTTTCGCCGTCTCAGCGCGAAATCTCTCTCCTCGCGGAGTAGCTCTCCGGCTCTCCGTTATGAAGACGCGCGTGCGCGCGAGAGGCAAAAGGGCCGCCGACGATGCTGGAGCGCATAAGAATCGTTGTTTACTCGACTCGATAAGCCCTTTTCCGCGAGTGCGAGGGGAATCGCTGGCGATTATGGCTGTATGGTATAGGAGAAGAAAGAAAAGAAGTTTGTGTTATCTCGGCGAGTGCGCGCTTTGCGTTGGCTATTATCGGGATGAAAAGTATTACGATGTAGTATAGGAAATGTTCCATGTTGTACGTTGACGTGTCTGAATTTCATGTTCTTTATAAAGAATGATTTCAATTTTGTAATCGAATCAATGATTAACTTGTTATTTACATGGCTTGAGAATGTTTTGATATTTCTCTGGATAATTTTTAACTATTCGAATAAACTTTAGTAGTTTCCTAGATGATCTTGAAATAACTTATTCAAAATATGTTACAAATCTTGACGACATGTGCAGGTAATAATTGCTTGCTATACTCATAGAAACGATAAATTAAAATTTTCACTTTCATTTTGACCGCTTTTACCAATTTCTCTGTTACTTAAAAATTATTCTTTTAACAATATTCCAAAAAGTCACTTTATCACACACATTTACCATTGTAATTGCTTAAAACTTCCCTATAAAATAGTCCTTACACGTAACTTTCCTACTTCAAAGTCATGCAATTATCCAGCAACCATGGAACGCTCCATATACATTTTCACCTCCAGCCATAATATGTGCATGCGTGCGCTATCGAGCCGTGGCGAGACGTGATGATCTCGCCGGCGGCGGCGGTGGCGCGCCGGTAATACGGTCATTCGTGTGTATATCTGCACTCGCGCGGCTTTGGACTTGCCGACGGATCGTATCAATGAAGTCAAAACCTCGATGGCATCGCTGGTATTATATTTTTAATATTTATTTCCGCTCTGTTGTCGGCCGCGCGCACCTGTGCCCCGCGCTCGTGCAATCGTAAAAATTAAGCTTAACACCGATGATTATCAACCGCAAGATATGTTTCTATTAGATGTTTTTTTTTTCGCTAAGAAAATATAAAAAGAAGCGTTGAAGTGCATTGTGAACTATGTAATTTACGAAGTTGCGTATATATACTTATATAATTATGCTTTTGACTTTAGGATTATTTTTAATAACGCTCCAATAAATATACAAGCACGCCTATCTAGGCCTTCTTAGCTTCATTAGTAGTATTCCAAAAATAACCGAAGAAAAAGTTGAATCATCGCCGCGAAGTGATAAGAAGCACTCGACTGAACCCAAAAAAAGAATAAACCCCTTTGAACTCGTAATTTGACTTTATTCGAAAGTGTCAATTACCTTACCCTACTTCCACGAGAACACGCTTTTACATTCGGATCACCGCGCAATTTTCCTTCTGTAACATATCTCCTACACCGTTCCATTACATTCCATTACACGATCCAATTAAGAATTCTTCCTCCACTTCGGCTAACGAAGTCAAAATCCATGCTGCGCCTCGAGTACACGCGAGTATCTTCACCTGAATTACATCCACATATATACATACATCTACAGCAGCTATACGAAGTCGAGTCAAAGCTGAATCCAGCGATCGAGTTCTCCCCTCGGATTAAAGAGCGCGCACGCGTGTGTGGAATAAAGAAGAAAAAAGTTTCCGTCCGACGGGGCGCACGCGTGCACCTGAGATCCGATCCTCTCTCTCTTTCTCTTGTATTTCGTTCTTCGGATGAATGGACCAGAGAGAGAGAGCTCGCGGCGCGGATATCCTCTTACCGACACGTGGCGGGCCACGTGGCTGGGTCTGCTCTTTGGAAAAAGGAGACCGCGGGCATTGTACAAAGAGAGAAGCTGCTGGCCAGAGGCCGAGTAGTCGACGTTAGGCTGTAATCCAACGCGTTTTGACGATTCGACGTTGTCTTATGAGATGTAGGTACGTGTACGTGAATGTGCGAGTGCTAACGAGAAGATGACGGGGACAGTAGTGTGATGGAAAGAGTAATGCTGGCGAAGGTGTAATTAGAAAGGGCCTGTCTCATTAGTCCTTCATCGTAGCCGGTTATTACGATGGAATGTTGCGTCGCGCGAGTATCGGATTGTAATTGAAATAAAAAAAAGGATGATTTGGGCATTGATTATCGGCAGTGAGAATATGGTCGTTAGATTTTCTTCTCGACAATATGAGAGTGGCAGGCGTAACTGGGTCTGACAATGGAGTTTGATAAGTGTGGGTTGGACGATCGAAGACCTGTTTATAAAAGTTTACTATTGAAAATAGGTTAATGTATATTCTGTCATATGAAACTTGCTATCTAAAATTTAAACTTACCCATAAAGTTAAAGCTTGTCGAACTTATGTATAGAAGTTAAACTATATTATCATTCAACAAAGTAATATAAATTTTGCTTACAACCCAAGATAATCGTTTCATTCACAAACTGTATAATTTTCGACGATATCAAAGTTTGATTCGAGAATTAGATCCATAACTATACTCATAATAACAGTCTAACACCAACAAATTATAAGACTTTGCATCTCTCTGATTATCGTATATGACGAACCCATTTCACCTGCAATATGCCATAATTACACGACAATTAACATAATTACGTTTATCATTAGTCACGCGTATTTACAAGCCACCTTTTTTCTCGCCTCACTCGAAAATTACAACCTCAATCCCTGTACTACACCGGACCAGCGGATTACCGAGGGCGCGAGCGACACATACACAGGGGAACACCAGGCCAGACGACAGAGACGACGTCACGAGGGTGCGACTCGAGGAGCCGCCGGCGGCAGCGTCGAGGCTTTTAATTAAGCGAGATTCGAGATGCATTTGCGGATTTTTCTTCCCCCACTCCTACGATGTATGTGTGTACAATATTGCTGGCGTTAATTCCACTCGCGAAAGCTCGTAGCCACCCTCTCGTGCGTAGTGGTAGCTTTTTTTTCTGTCGCGGTGGTTTGGGTCTCTGGTCATATACACACATGTGTGATTGCGCGACTGCGGAGCTATGTGAATTTTTTAATGACGCAGGGTTTGGTGAAACATGTGGGTGGTTACTCTTTATTTTTTACTTTTCTCGGTCTGTTTTGAAGGGGCAGAGGGAAGTGAACGCTTGTCGCTCGTTCGTCGAGTAATTTTATGTGTTTGAGCGTTGGTAATGATCCCGCGTGTGTGTACACTTGACGAGGTGTTGGATTCAATGATGAACTTAGAATTATATTGTCGAAGGTGTGCAGGAGGGGTTTGCAAATTAGTGGTGATGCGATTAATTATGTCAAGAGTTTGGTTGGAGCTAAGAGGTTTAGTTAATTATTTATTATTTCACATTTCTAGAGGGTGTACTGTGATGTTGATTATCAATTCATATTTTATAGTTACATGCATTTTAATTACACATTTTCACCACATTATTTTTTCTTCAAAAATAAATGAGACCATATCATCATGCATTATCCTATTACCACAAAATTACTGACAGGATTATTTTTCGTAATTTTACTATAATAAACAATCTTTCTACCACCAACTCCTAAACAAACCATAAAATCATATACATCGCATGCATAGATCACCTCCTCTGCCAAAAGTCACGTAACAATCCCGCGGCAAACAAAGCCTCATCTCCATCATCCACCGCACCGCAACAATGAACCTCCACTCGCTTACACATCTACACGTACTATATACCAACAAAAACAAATCATACGCGCGCTTTCCCATAATACACACACCGCTTCTCTTTGTTATGTTTTTTGCGCGTTTCCAGCCGGACGGTCGGAGATAAAAAATTGGCATATTAATCCACGCGTAATCTGCTTACGGATCGGCCGGATGATTTCATCAATCACGCGCCCAGGCAAGTGCCACGCGCTCGCTCGCTTTTTTGACGAATAAACGTCGAATTAGCTGGTGACGGCTGCGTGTGCAACATATAGTCGGTGTAACGGGAGATGGAGAAAAGTCGAATGGGGTGTGGATGAAGTGGATGGATTGGTGTGTGGTGTTGGGTTTCTAAAAAAGCATCGGTAATTAGATGGGTTTGGGGTTGGATGGGGTGTAGTGTGTATTCTGTCAAAGTGTGCTAAATTGGAGTTAAATGCGTTTAATCAATCAAATATGAGGAAATGTTGTGGCTTCTTAGTCAACTAAAGGTTAGAAATTTAGGCGTTATAATAATATGTGTTAAAGCTACATAAATATAATAAACCTAAAACTATATATTCCTCCATTGTTGTCCTATATACAAAAAGAGATGGACTTGAGATTGTCATCTCTAATGATTATGATTAGTCGATGTGAAATGGACATATCAAATTTAATTGGGCTACGATACGACGCGCGAAGTGCGCATTGCCACTTCCAGTAATTGCAAATTTTGTATTGTTGCAACAAAATTCTTCGTGTTAGTGGTTCTGTTCTATCATGCATAGGATGTGATAACTAACTTTAATTATTAATAACGATCATTAGTTATATTTCATTATTATATTATATTATTTTACCACTGATAAAATTAATTAACTTGACTTTTTAAATTATTTAATCACCTTATTTTCCTGTTTCAAACGATTTTAATTTACATGTTTTTTACAAGTGCCATATGACCATGGTTATGTATGTATTTGTCTCATCTGAAGATAGGTGTGACGTTACACATATTTTTTATATCTTTGACATTCAATATGTCTGTATCCCAAATTAAAACTTGAAATGTATACACTTTTATATTTGATCGTCTACCCTACATCTGAAATTTCATACCTACACGCATTTATTTTATATTAAGTTTGTATTTATAACATGTTTCAATCAATCCTCCGTTGCTTTGATTTGCATTACTTGTGCTACACCCAATTCCTGACGTATATCATCTGGATACAAGTATATAAGTATCTTACATTTTACAACATAAGCAGGTTTAAATACGAAAAAGAAACCATTCCACAATTTGTGTTCAAAATATGACCGATTACAGACCCAACCCATATACAACCACAAACTCTCACAATGCACATCACCCACCAAATCATTCACTCCCATGCATTCCGTCACCTCGACCTCACCTCGTCAAAATGATTAATAGCAAACCTCTTATTACTTATTTCTCCATCTCTCTCTCTCCTCCGATCATCACCCTTTCATCGATCGGTGCGCGTTTCCGAGCTCCACTTCCGAGAACGCGCGTTGACAAGGAGTTCCATAGAGCGGCCCTGCAGATTGAGAGACAACGGCGACGGTGACGCTGGCCTTTTTCGGTGAGCGGCGATTCATTAATAATAACCCACGTCCGTTAACGGCTGACCAGAAGCCAACGCGCGCGCCCCGCTATCTGCGCTCCATCTGTCTCCCCAGCTACCTGCGCACGGGAATTATCTCGTCTCTCTCTCTCTTCTCTCGGGGCCCTTATCATTATGACACTCGACCGGGCCGAGGGGGCCCCGTGTGCTGTCTTCGTGTTTTTTTTCTTCTCTCGGCCGCTCGCTTTCCTTTCTCACGGAGCGAGCGCCATTGTGATGCTGCTGTTGCACTGGCGACGGTGCAGTGTCTGGAGGCTGAGATCGGCCCGCTGGTCGGGGTGACGTTTGATGACCGGGAATGACTCTTTCGTCGCCGTAGGGGACCTTTTTTTGGGGGCCGAGAAGATGGTCGGCAGTAAGAAATGTTACCGATACTTCGATTAAGGAATGGCCGTAGGTGTGATGGAATATACTGGAAGTGTATGTATACGTACTTGGTAATGTATTAAAATTAGATAATTGATAGGTGTGTGGAAGATAATTTGAGATGTATTCTATGGTGCAAAAAATTTATAGTAATTTAAGAACAATTGCATAATTGACATTAGTGGTATCTTGACAGTCTTTGGAAGATATTATGGAAAATCGCTATTCAGAGTTTTGTGGTAGCGAATATTGATCTTGTAAATGCCGATGTTTCTGTTATTATTGTCTCATTCTGTATGTTGCTTGGATAAAAATAAAAATTAAATTAAAAATAAAATTATCAAGGACTAATTATGAATTTTATACTTACCGATTTCAGAAAATAGGTTTTTTAATATTTTTACTTTCATTTATTTATCTATAGGTTATAACAAAAAATTTTGCTGAATCTTTATCTCTTAATGTGTCCGATAAATTCATATAATTCAGAATCTCGTCTGCGAAAAACACCCAATGAATTAAGATTAAGAGACATCGATTGACTCCATAATTGATTTAAAGCCGTCCTTTATTTATAGGATTATAGTATTTTGATAATCGTATTCTATTTGTGATGTTGATTATGTTAATTTCCAAAGGATTAAAATAAGTATTATGTTAACAAGTTTGTGAAATAAGCTTGTTCTAGTATATCATTTATCAATTGAGACAGGAGTCACAGCTTAAACTGGTTTTGAAAAGGTGATGAACATATTTGGGGACTAGATTCTTTTCGAAATACTATAGTGATTTATCTTTCAAAGCTATACTGACAGCTTGAGTTTTTTATTTATGAATTTCAAACTCAACAACTTTAAAAATCTGAAGAAAATAGTTCTTAATGTTTGAATAATTTTCTATACCATGCAAGCCAAAAATTCTAAAAAATACTTCTCAATTAGTTATTGAATTTTTCAACGTTTTTTTTATCCCATAGTATCACCTATTAATGAATTTTAGTACATAAAAAAAAAATAAATTAACTATCATCATATGGAATACAAAAAAGTTGAATATTTTAAACGGATATTTCGAGAACACATAACCATCGATTCAAAAATCACCTTATATCATCCACACATCACCCAACATTTATTACCTTCGAAAATCTTATATAAACTCATACACACCACGAACCTTAACACCGACAGCCCCGCGGGCGCATCTTAAATCACGCGGCGCGCACATATTCGCACTCCTTCATAGGAGATCCAATCCACATAGCAGCTCTTTGAAGCGCCTCGTCGTCTTATCAGAGCGAAACCAGAAATCAGCTCCTACTCTCTTCAAAGCCGCGCGCACGTATGTGCATCACTACATTCTATTTCTGCAGCGACGGTGGCAGCACCTCTGCACAATATCCACAGCGCTCGCGGGATTTTTGCACTCGAGCGCGAAGAGGAGCGGCGCGCGAGTTATTTACGGGCCGGGGGTATTAGGAGAGGCGGGTATAAATATCGGCATTGCGGCCGCTTAACAGTCCGTAAATCAATCAGACGCCCGCGCGAGCGAGCGAGCGAGAGGAGACAACGTGTGTATATATACGGGGTCTGTCCGAGCGAGCGAGGTTTAATTGAAAATGCCCCGGCCCCGGTGCGATGTGGTAATTGAAAATGTTAGAGGGGCCAGTTGGTCCTGGGCAGGTTGTCATGTGATATACGAGCTCTTTTTTAGTGGACTATGGCGAGGTTGTGGTTGCCGATTTTGAGAGGTGGACGTTGCGAGTGACGTAAGCATTTGCTTTTTTTATTGGTGATTTTGAGATTGTTGGAATGAAAGATTTTAGATTATATCTATGGGATAAATTTTTCAACGATATAACATTTAGATTGAAATTTTATGAGGCAGTTGTAATAATTGTATTATCTATAAGGGCTGCACAAGAGCAAGACAATACAATATTTCGGTGATTATTGTCTCGCTCTTGTAAATTCTTGAAAATTTCTCTCGTGTCTTGTTCTTATCAGTCGATTTTGAAAAGTATTATTGCCTTGTCTTGAAATTCTTGATCATATTTAGTTACGTAGACGTATGGTATAAATGAGTCAATTATTTAAAAAAGTCTTAGGCCCAAATAGTGGAGGAAGGCGAAGTTCGCGTATAGATGGAGAAGGCACGCTGAAGTGAAAATACAATAGTACAATAGATGACTATTAAAAAAGGCCTACCGCGTCCCCCGAACATTTCGGTTATGAGGTTTTTAAATGATTAATTCGTTCACTGTCGCACGTTTCCGTAGCTCCCTTTTTTGCGAGGACCTCGCACCCCTGGGTATTTTGGGTTTCAGACCTTTCTAAATCTTTCGAAACTTTTAAACCAAGAGGGTTTAATGATGGTTCGAACCGTGGGAGGAGGGACATTTGTGAGAAAAAGTGCAATAAATATGTAGATCTCAGCAGTGTGTTTTCCAAATATTAATACTTATGAAGCTTGGTGGGTGGTTAATTTAGTATTTATTATTAATAAAAAACGATTTTTTGTGCCTGGAACCAGGATCGAAGCCCTTCTTACAAGTTATTAAATATGTATCAAAATTTACATATTTTGAAGCGAAATAGAGAACCATGCCATTAGCTTCCTTATTATCTTCTTGATGAACATTTACTTTAACTTTACATCTGCCATTAAAATCTTTAAAAAAATACATAAATTAGTTATGGTCGGTTTCATATTGCGCACAACTTACAACTTAGAGATATTAATTAGAAATATTAAAAGAAAATGTTCTAAAGAAATTAGAACATATTTATTTAATAGACAATATGATCGTGGAACTTTATTATAACAATATTATAGATTATTGAAAATCGTCGATTTGAATTCTTTTATCAGAACTTAATTTACACTATAATAAATCATAAACAATTCCTTTTAAAATTCCCTTACCTCTTAATTTTACAGCACACTATATTAACCTTTACTGCTAAAAACTACGTCTCCTTCCCTTTCCCCTTCCCAACCAAAAACTTTTACAATCTTCCACAATGTACAAGAAACCGTAAAAGAATCTCACTTCTCCACCCTACGCACATCAACCGCCACCTTAAACTTTCAACTCGCGAACTTTGCTCGACGCGCATAATACTAACAGTCAGTCAAACGCCCCATCATACAACGTTCTCTCTCCCCATCCAGCCATCATAATTTACGGCCCCAAAAAAGGCATTAAGATACGCGCAAAAATCGCGAAAACACTGCACACTCCCGGCGTTGACGACGTCGAATAGACCGACTCCTTCATGCGGCCTTATCGCGAGAGAGGCCACCCCTGGAGCAGTTCGCACGGGTGGCTCGCGCGCGCTATCGACAGCCGCGCCGGGGAGCAGCGCCGCGGGACGTCCAGCACACGCCGCGGGTTCGTTTTTTGATTCCCTCTTCGTTTTTTTATTTCTTCTTTCGTTGTGGACGAAGGCGGGTCTGGTTATTTTTGGCGAGGAGTTGTATGTGTGTACGAGTGGTGTGAATTTTTCAGCTGATGGGCGGGTTATGCGTGTTGAAGCGAGTGTGAGAATATAAGTTTGCTGGGGTGGGGGTTAGAGTTTAGACTGGTTGCGCAGTAACTTTTAGTGATTCTGGCTGGATTGTGTACAAAAGGACTTTTCTAGTAAAAATTACTTGTTTTGCAAAGGTTAGATTCTCAAAAATCTAAAAAAATATGACAGTTTCATTTGAAATACTTTATTTTGAAAATTCCTCCAAATCATCTTATAAGTAATAATTTGAATAGAACTTTTTAATTAGTTATCTAACGATTACGCGATAATATATTCGATTAAATCAATTTTTACAAAAAAAGCTACAAAAAAAACCCTCAATTGTCAAAGTATAATTTATATTTCATTTAGTTTCGTAACGAGCTCCAAAAAGTTAAGCGTTAATTGTGCGATCTGGTCCAGTCCGCGCCGCTTATAAATCATAAGGCGCGGAGAAACGTGAGAGGGAAATGCGCAACAACGCGAAGATTCGCATGGCAATAATTTACGAGCCTTTTCCAAGGAGTGATATATCTTCATTTATACGTGCGAGCGCGGTAAATAACTCGCGCCTAGACGCGTTTTCTATATTTCCGCGGCTTTCGCTACTGTGAGAACCACTCACGCCGCAGAAACGCAGGCAGCGCGGCGCAGTTACTTTTTCACCTTTTTAATGAATCGCGACTAAACTGTCTAGCTGGATTAATACGATCTTATAATTATTATAAACTTGCACTTTTACTGCGTGAATTTGGAGCGAAAATTATTAATGTTTAACGAGATATACCGTTTTGATATTATAATTAATTATTATATCAGTCATTTCTTACTCGTTGTAACGATTATTAAAATTTTGTGGAAAATAATCGGAAATTAATAAAATATTATGCGATATATTATTTATTCTAAAATAGATAAATAAAGAAAAAAATGCTCAGTTTCTTCAGACATAATAAATACATTTAATATAAAGTACACATATTTTACCATAACGTTTTTAATAGTATTTTAAAGATGACAAACCTCGCATGCAATTTCACGCAAATACACGTAAACCCTGAGCAAACGCAAACACTCGCACTTTCCACCCCATTTTCACGCAAAATTTGATAATCCCCAGAACTCCTACAGCCCGGCGAACCCAAACTTGCCACCAGCACTCATCCTCGGCACTTCATTACACATACAACCCGCAGCTCTTTCTCTTTCTCCGGGGCGTTTATTATTTCAACGCGTGTCGCGATTAGTCACCTCCTAATAGCTGTTTCTCTCTCTCTCTCTCTTTTTGCCGACGCCGACACCTGCTGCGCGGCGCGCCGATGATTTGACAGTTTAGTGACGCGCCGAGTGGCCGCCGCATTGTGTGCCTCGGCAGCCCTAAAAAAACATTTTTCACGCGCGTCTCCTGTATGTTTTCACTAGATTCAACGCGATATCGACGAAATGTGGGCCAGGCTGTTTCTCGACTTTTCTGGTTGAGTTTTGCGGATTATACGAAGGTTTTGACTGTTGGAAAAAGAAGGGCTATTGATCTGCCGCGTAAAGTTAGCTAGTTGGAATTTAATTTATTTTTATAGAATTTTTTAGGATTCAAACATACGAGTATTTATTAAGTTCTATATTTTACGAAAATTAACAAATTAAAAAAATTATAAAATTATTATTTTTGCAAGGTACCTTTAATTTTTCTCTTCTTCATAAAGCTGAAAAATATTAGAAGGATGGGGGATAATTAGAGTAAAGCGAAAAGTTACATTTTACGAAGAGTATAAAATAGTGTTGTACTGAATTTCAAATTTTATATTAATAATTCCGAAAAGTGTATATTTTATAATGTTCAATCTCAATATTGATGATGAAAGTCCATCGTAGAAAAGTAATGATTTTAATTGCAGGTTATTGTTCTTACACGTCGTTTTTGCATTTTTATATGCAATGTTTACATTTTAAAAGCCAATAATTATTGCCAAGAAATTATAGTTTGAACTCTTAGCGCGCAGCTGAATTCATTAGTAACACAGTTAGAACACTTTCGTGACTACGGCACCGTAGAAAATGCGAAAGGAACTCAGCAGAGAGAATAATTATCACATTTTTAAAATCTATTTAACTCGTTATCAGCAATGAATCACGAGTATACGCTCGCAGGAGGAAAAAATTTATCCGTAACATTTATTACGGCAAATAATATTGGCAATTAGGAGTGTGTCGTAATAAACTTTCTTGCGTAATTTATTGTCACCCGACAACTAATCATAAAATTAATAAAAGATGAAATACAGAAGTTTAATTGGAAGGCGTGTAAAACAACAATTTATATATATATATTTTTTTAGTTATAAATTTGTTAGCTACATTGTAAACAACTGAAACTATAGATTAAACATAATGATATATTTGTAAAATAAATTTATAACTTTAAAATTGAAATAGCCATTGAAAATAAGGAAAAAGCAATTTTTAACTTACTAATAGAAAAAAAGTATATGAATATCATTAAGAAAAGTTATTAACAGTTGTTTTTTTTTCACTCCTCATGTAAATCCAATCATTTAACATAAAGTATTAGCCATATAAATCAGCCTTTATGGCTTTCTTTAAAACAGATTAATAAACATATCTACATAACTTTATTATGACCCGATACTATCTCCGTATGCATAAGATATTTGCGTTTTCCTAAAAAGGTAGCCTCAAAGAAAATCGCTTTGCATAATGTGATACACTTTTACTCGAAACCGTTCCTTAAATGCTCGCCACTAATTCATACCCCATGACAGCCACCATTAAAGTTTTCATAAAATATATCGTTCAGACAAACCTATATTTAATTAAATTAATAATAATAATTGTTTCATAAAACAGTACATATATATTTAAAAAAACTAGCGTTCACGGAAGCGGCGCACATCGAGAAAAGCACCAGCGGATCTCTCGGAGAAGATCGGTATCAAAGGAAAAGCTTCCGGGAAGCGGCTATCTCTCCCGCTACAGCACCGAAATCCATCTTCTCTCTTTCTCTCTCTCTCTCTGTGCGCGTGTTCGCACGTACGCAGACTATATAGTCGTCAACTTATCGAAGTCGAGCAATCTCTCGCGAGACTGCACCGAAATAGCCGATCGCATTTATGAGTTTAAATAGCCAGTATAAGCTTAATCTTCACGGCGAGAAATTTAACTACCGCTTTCCCGCGACGCGTGTCCCTCGTAATTGCCGCTTTGTCGAAAAGTGGATACAGTTTGGGGACTATTAATTAACGCCCTCTGCCTGTTATCTTTATTGTTTTGGGGTGTGTGAGTTTCATATCGAAATGTGGTTGAGGTTTAGTGCGGGTATAGTCGGTTTATTGAGTTAAATGTAGTTTACGAATGATAATTGAAGATATATTCATGTGAGGGTAATTGTTCGGAAACGGAGAAGGTGCAGTTATAGAATGCACACCATTAATATTCATCAACTGTAAAGTGATATTATAACTGGGAATGGAAGACAGCACGTGGAACATAAGAAATTGCATTTAAATTATTAGCGAAATCATAAAAAAGATTATATTACACCAAACTCTCGAACCTATGTTTATAGAACCACTACCGTGTGCTCTTCTTTTTCTTACCACACCTCACGTTGCCAAAGTTTCATCATATACCATTTTCACACGGGAAACCCCTTCTCTGTCTAATCGCCCAAAAGAAAAACGGCGCGTTCACAGTTCACACGCGACGAGGAAAACTCAGTCAAGATCCACACGCGTTCGAGGAAAAGCCCATCCTTGACCATCCACTCTTTCTCTCTGTCTTACTCACTCACACACTCCCAACAAAACAAGACTCGAGAGCAGCTATATACCTACCCACGGTCCATCTCACCTATAAGAGCGCGCTCTGCACGGGGGACTTCCCACGGCGGGACTTTACAGCCGCGTATAAAATTCCGGCGTATATCCCCCTGCGCGGACCGAGCTTTTATCTCTGATATTAAGCGCCTCTTCGGGGAAGCTGCCTTACACACTCGCGCGAGTGTCGCTGCTGCTGCATCAGGGATTTGGAATTACAGTAGTGGACAGGGCGGCGAGATGAGCCCGCGGCGATAAGGCAGAAAATGAATAATAAAACGTGATATTTGTTGCCCCTCGCGAGAGAGTACGCACGAGAGAGAGAGGAGAGGGAGTAATCTCGCTGGGATCTTAATGCGTTACGTAATGCTCACATATTCGTTTGAACGCCTGTGCGAGCGAGCGAGGAGGCATGCCGAGAGAAAGAGAGAGAGAATAGTATTACGCACAGGTGCGGAGTTCAATCCTCTATATGTATATACGTGAGGTTTGGTGTGTGTGTGGTTGGAGGAAAGAAAGAGGGAGTTGAAGGACGTTGACGGCGGTGGATTTTGCAGAGGAGGTATAGTTCAGGGATTTTTTTGGTGCGCGTAAAGAGGAGGATATTCTTGTGAAATTTTGTGCGGAGAGCTGTGTGTTGGGAAAGTAGGCTGTAATACATATATTTTTAACGCCATTGCTCACGAAAATGGCGGTGGGCTTGTAACAGTCCAGGGTAAAATTTTTATCAAGCAGTAATTTTTTGAAAGTGTTCTTTTAAAAATATGCTTAGATATACAATTTATTAAAAATGATAATTAATTTTTTAAATTTATTATCAGTACTGTTAACGGCATAGTCTCAATTAAACGATATCGAGTGAAATTGGTCCGATTTAATTTACCATTAATCCAACAAAAGCCATATCAATTATTCATAATTTGATTAACATTGTTCTTGCCTCTTAATAAAGCTGCTTTCAAAAATCATAATTTTAGCTCACTTAATAATAGCCACACCTCCATTATTTTAATTGAATTTAACAGCTCGTAAGTACAAAATCGTAGAGAGCAGCCGCGCTGAAATATGCACAATACACAGCGATTTGTACATTTAGTTAAGGAACACGAACCTCAAAATTATTTTAACACTCTTATATATTATTTTAAATGTATATCGCTCCACCATCTCGCTCCCGCATCGTGTTATCTTTATTCTCATGTAAAAGTATGATACGCGCCCGTGAATTATTCGGTTAGTTTTAGGCGAGTGAGATTTGCAGGTGCAGCGGGTTCTCGTTGCGCGCGCGCGGGGCCCAGACTTTAATTACGCGGATGAGGTACGACGATGCGCGGATAACAGCGGCGATTTTATGAATTTCGAATGAGCCGGCCGTGAATACCGCGCTCGCCGCATGAAAAAAAAAAAATAAATGTATATAGAGACAGGTTGAGAGCGGCAAGAATTAACGGTTCCATTTAATTTTATACGGTAAATTTGTTTCCTCTTCGGGCAGTGATAGCATTTTTGAGGCTGTTAACAAGATACAATCCGATTGTTCGGATACGCTTGAGAAATAGATAACCAATCGTTTTCAAGGAATATTCTATTATGGACAATTAATTTTTTAGTCAAGCGATATAGTAAGATTAATCTTGATATTGTATTGTATTGCCTCTATATTCAAGACAATAATCGATACAATATTTATATACAGTTTTCGATACAATATATCAAAATTGTGCGGTCAAGGGGATGCTAACGCCTATAGTTGAAGAAATACAGGGAAAGATAATATTATCTTGGAAAAAGGGATAATTGTCCTCTCTAACGAAATGTTCGATTTATAAAGGCTTGCAGAATGGTAGACGACGCGTTCCTATATCCCCTCGAGCCAGCTTACTTAGGTACGTGAGGCCACAGGGAGAAGGTGCGCCACCCAACGGCGGCGCACAAACTAGACTCTGGTCGGCGGCACGTATATAGCGGGAAAAATTAAACCGCGCTAGCGTTAAATGACGAGCTACGCATGCCTGTGTATTGTACTGTTTCGCTCTCGTGCAGTCCTAAACAAAGACAGTTGCAGGATACTCAAGAAAAAATTTCATTAACATTCTTTATTTATTTCATCGTTTATCCAACCAAAGCCTAACTTTCATTCAACAATAAATACCATTCGCTCCATATAACAAAACGACATCCAAGAAAATCGCCTTCCTTCCACTTCCACAACCAACCGTCACAGCGCTCACCTGACCCACGGCAACAACGAGCATGAAGAATCTCTCATTTTTTATCGTCCACTTACGGTCCGTCGTCTCTCTCCCCTTCGCTCTTCTATTTCGCTCTCTCTCTCTCTCTCACTCACTCTTCGTACATACACACGATTCCTCCTGCTATACTTGCGCACATCACGCTCGCCGGCGGCGGCAGCGGGCGGCACGCTCGGTTACCCCATTCATAATGCATGAATTATTATGTACCTGGATATGGTAATTAACGTTTTGCCGGATAAGGGCGGTAATCCGATTCCGAAGGACCTCGAGCATTACAAGGATGACTCGCCAGTCATCGCGCGCGCTCTTCCTCTGTCCTGCGTGTGTATATAATATTCAAGCGTAGTGAGAAAACTGCTCGGCTTCTGTCACCTTTATGCTTCTTCTTAGATTCTTAAGGCCGATTACACGCGATGTATCTTGACTTTGGGCAGGTAATCGAGTCAACTGGATCCCCATATTTTCGTAATTGACGTGCGGGGATATGCTTATACATCTGAATATAAGAATATACTCTCTACGTATGTATAATATACAAAAAAATCGGCAGACTTTTACGATTCACGTCGAAGGTCATGCGCGCGCCTGTGTGAAACTCGCGCGCAATACGAATTCCTACTTTACTGGCTACGCTGGGCTCGCGAGTGGCAAGTGCAGCACAGCACTGGGTGGAGAGACATTAGAGAGGCGAGAGGCCGAAAACGAGCGCGATAAATATGTCGAGACTGGACCCCCTGCCGCGTGGGGTTTGATGCCCCCGGAGTTTCGAGTTCTCTCTCTATCTCTTTTTTTTTATTTTTATTTTTTCTCTCGAGTTTGTTTTCTTCTTTTCACGGGGGGAGAATACGTCAAGTGTCCTCGCGAGTCAGCCGGGCGATAAAATGTAGATTTTACTCGTAATCTCGTTTATTGTGCGCCGAGGATGCGCGCGGGGCGCGTGGAAGGCGCACTTTTACGAGCGCTCTCCGTCACTCCGCGGGAATTGAATTGACGGTTTATGCCGTTTTGGTTGGGCTGGTTTTGTTTGGCTGAGAGAGAGAGAGAGAGATTATACGTGCGCAGAGGGCTATGGCCTTGAAAGAAGTGATAATTTGTGGTGTGCGTTGGGAGAAGAGGTTTATGAATTGGAGTGGTTGTGTCGATGCAGTGGTCGACAGTTTGTTTGTGATTTGTTATTTATAAGTGGTAGTTTTTTATAAGATGTCGTGAGTCACTGTAACATAAACTGTTTTCCATTGTGTTGGAAATAAGAAATTGAGTAATTTTGTAGTGGGTTGTAAGTTTAATTTCCCATCTCAGAATCTGATATATTTAATCTGTTCATTTGTTAAAAACCTAGTAATTATCATCAGCGATATTTTATTAATTCTCAACATGGTGTCAAAAGTAACATGCATACATACAAGATTTACATGTAATACACGAATCCAAGATTTATTAGTGAAATTGCGTTGAAATTCTACTATAAGTTATACATTTCTTTCTCCGCGCAACGTCGACCAGAATAATCTACAAAACATACATCAAACGCACGTAAACCCATTTGTAAATTGGACCACCTCGTCTTCCCAATCCCCAACAACTTCACCAACCGCAAAAAAAAAACTTTCTCTCCTCTATCCCCACCAAATCCTCCGTCTCCGCAGATACCCCTCAAAAATTCAATGACCATCGTCTTCCGTACATCACCCTGAACAACCGCACACGCATTACACACTCCACCTCTCCCCTCTTCCTCTCTTTCTCCTCCTCGTACGTACACATGCACGCGCTGCCACCTGTTCGTAGAGCTGTCAAATTAGGGCAGACTGACGGGTAGCGCGCGAGGCTGCTATACCTGCCTAACAGGCGCGAAAGAGCCGCGCCGCCGACGACGTCGCCACTGTGGGCAACCTGTAATTTCGGAGGTCGTCGTTTTTTCGGTGAGGGGAGGAGAGAGGAGTCAGCATAATATCAATAAGGAGGACGGCGGGAACGATAATTTCAATCTAATCGATGCGGTACTTTCGTTTTTCCTTTCTTGTACCTTTAGTGTGTACCTATGTGTGTTTTTTGTCATTTTTTAGGATTCTTTTGCAGTACTTTTTGTAATTCGGTGTGTTGGTTTTTGTGGTGTTCGGTTGAAGTAGGATCGCCTAAGGTGTTTTTTCGGAAAAAGAAGGAGGATGTAAGAGAAAAAATGTAACATCAGGGCAGGTGAAAATAATTTTTTTTTAAGATCAAATAAACGGTTATAAATCAAGATTATATCAGAAATTTTATGTGACAATACGGGTTGTAATTGAAACTCTGTTTAAGATATATGTACGTCATTACTTCCAACAATTTTCCACCCTTCTCTTTATGAAACATTAGAAATTGTAAAAAATTATCTGTATTCCGTAATCGATGAAAATGAAAAAATTAAAAGTTCTGAGGTCAACGAAATGTATGAAGAAAACAACATCTTGAGTTTATGAATAAATCTCAATTGACTTTATTTAAACGTACCTAGCCACTCTGCATATTGTAAATACGGATTACCTTTTAAATAGAGCTATCTAATGCGGTAGCCAGCAGCAAACTATATATGAATAATGCAGACCCGTCGAGACACAATCTTGAATTTTCTCAAAGCATAAAAACCACCCACGAATTAGCATAGAGCTCAGGCTCAGCTAAACATCTTGTATACGGAGTAACCTTGTTTCCCTAAATTTTCATAATTCCTCTATCTTCCAAAATCATCGCGCCTCGAATTAAAATACAAATACGTGGTTTGCGGGGCCTTATCGTCCCACGTCAGCGTATCTACTTTATTGTTGGAAATGTCTTAATAACTTTTCAATCACGTGAAACGGAAACTTCTTTCAGGAATGCCCATGTGAATTATTCCACAGAGATAGAGATCGAATTTGAACGCAGGATTCTTTAAATTTCGGAATCATGTCTCTGGAAATAAACCGATGCTATCTAGAGTTTGGATTTGCATATTAATATCGTTTTATAAACAACGGTTTGGATTTCATCCGAGTCAAAAACATTTTTAAAAATTCTATGTTTAGGAAGCAAGAAAACTTCTTTGTAGCAAAATTGTAGGATTGATCAAAAACTGTCAGAATTTCGTCGGGAGTCATGTTAACCGGTTGAGTGCTAACGTAAAAATATGCTAACTTGTCTGAAATGCGAACATTTAGAAATTTTTGAGTATTTAAAATTTTCCAGAATAATTTCCATAACTTTTAAAGCTTCTTTAACTATTGAAAATCTTAATTAATAATATCTAATGTCTTAAAATTCTACTGAATCTGTTTTCTTTCTAGCTTCACTATTATCATTGAAAAATAATTTTGATAAAAGCCGTATCGTCAAGTAAAGAAAATAAAAAAGCTGGTTGAATCATATTCCTCTTAAATAATTTCCCAAATAAAATTAACATTTAAAAAAAATCGCATATAAAACCTCATTTATGATTACCTGGAATTTAATTATCTTGTTTCAAAATAAGTTTATTTTTCTTACGAATATTAATTAAAGATAGACTCAAAAACAAATCCGTAGCTGCAGTATACAACAGTTATTTAAGATAAGATATATTACTTATAACATATACGAGACTTTTTAAGACGTATAAAAAGTCTGGTGAAAAGTCCCGGGTAAAGCCTGCGTATTTATCCCAGACTTAATACATGAAAAATAAAAAGTCTGGAGAAAAGTCTGGGATCGTCCGACATGCAGGACTTGGGCCAGACTTATACATTAAATTTAATTTAAAAACAATAAAATTTCGGCACAAATATAAATAAATGCCAAATTTGAAGTTTGATTTTTCCCGTCAATATATGCCAGAGTCTAGTTCGCACACCGCCGCTAGACGGCGCACGCTCTCCCTGTAGCCTCACGTACCTAAGTAAGCCGGCATGAGGGGATATAGTAGTGTTCAATTACCGAAGTTTATTGAGTTAATAAAAACGCCTTTGTGCGAGAGTTAAGTAATAGCTTTTATTTAATTAGTTATTAATGATTATTTCGATAAATTATTACGATTAGAAAATCTCAAGTTATTTTAAAGACAAGAAAAGGTTCTTTACATTTTTGACACCACAATATTGACATTGAATCGAAAACTGTATATAAATATTGTATTGATTATTGTCTTGAATATTGAGGCAAGTCAATACAATATCAAGATTAATCTTGCTATATCGTGCAGCCCTACTTTCGAATTCTTTTTATCTTCTTGTCGGGTAGAAAGAAGCGCGTAAACGCTGCATAATGGCTCACGGACGAACTACCGGAGACTTGGGTACCCGCTGCAGGATTCCAGCGTTACGAGCTTCCAACTGAAGATCCAGACAACCAAGAACTAGATTGTAAGTCACGCTGAGTTTCGGTACAGCATTGTACCAGCAGCATATATCAACAACTCAACACGAACTTAGACTAAGTATAAGTTTACGCTGAAAAGCTTCGTTGCAGTATTGCATCAAAAGCGTAACTTTAGAATATAATTATTTACATTTAACTAAATTATTTGTAGGCTAAAAACTTCGGCGCAGCATTGCACTAACGCGTAATAAATAAAAGACTTTTCATCATCACTTTTTTTACACAGGTTTTCCTGTACTAGCGATCGTCTTCGAACAAACGGAAAATTCTTCTCTCAAATCTACCTAAAAATCACATTCCAAATAAAAAAATCCGATTGTTCATGTCAACCAATAACTACTCCTGCTCCAAAAAGGAAATAATTCTGCAACAAAAACCCTCCGCACCATCTCTACCCCTTCCACTCACTAAAAAAAATCCTCCATTCACAAACATTTCGCAACAGAGAGCGCACACACAACCATACGGCGTGCCTCCTTCCCCGGCGCGCGAATGCACTTAGCGGTTCATTCGGATCTAGATCGCGCGCACCCACGCGCACGAGCACGAGGCAAATATTAATTGCTGCGTGTGTGCGCGCGCTTGCTCGCTCGCTCGCTACACGAGCGTAAAGCGAGCGAGCCTATCTAACGGGCCGTGCGACTTGCTTCGATTGTTCAAAGCGAGCGCACTTCCGTTTTTCGCCGCGGCCCGTGAAGAAGAAGAAGAAGAAGCAAGCGCGCGGGCTCTCGCACCAGCGATTCCTCGCATTCTTACACGTTACGTTGCTCTCTCCCCCCCTTCGCGCTCTACCTTCCAGTATGTCTTATATGTGTTGTAGAGTTACGTGTGAGCTTGTGGTGGGATGGATTTTTATTTGTGTGTGCGAGAGAGAGAGATGGTTTGTGAATTTTCCCATTATTGAGATCGGTTTACGGGTAAGGTCGTAACTCTCTGCGAGCAGCATGGGTTTGTGTTCACCGGGGATGTATTTCAATTGTGTAACTAGTGTCAGTGGAATTATACAAATTCGCAGTGTAAAGCAATTGTAGAAACTGTTTGGAGTAGTTTATAGTGTATTTTTATTGATAATATAATCGTTGTAAGAGAAAAGATCATTTTGTTTATTAACGAATAGCTTGTATAGTAAGTTGAAGTTCTTAGGGAAAGCATCAAATCGCTTGAAATACTCATCAGAATAACATTAAGTCGTTGCATAATAAAGACATTCGGAGTGCAACTTATCGACTTAATAATTGTCGAGTTCGCGCAATTAGCGGGAAATCAATTTGCGAATAAAATATCAACTAATAATGATGTCTAAATTATAGCGAATGGGAATGTTTAAATCATAAAGCGACTTCAATACGGTAGGGGAAATCATGAGCCTGACGACACATTTATTCAACCATTCGTTTTGCGCTTGATTACTCCTTTCATAGCGAAATGGAAGCCCGATGGTCACATTTTAATGCAACCATTACGTTGTGCTAAAATAGGAAAATATCCATTACATGAAATTTATAAATATACTATATTTTTGGAAAATAAATCTAAAGTCATATATATATATATATTTTTTTTTACAAATATTGCGAAATAGATTATAGTCTTCGTATTATAATTTCAGTTATCAGCAGTATAACTCGGATACTTTAGTTTTATACCTTTGTCAATAAATTATCTTCACTTTATGAATCGTATAAGCTGTAATTCATAACAGAACGAATTAGAAAACCCTTCTAAACGCATAAAATTTTCCAAAATAAAACGTTTATGATTAGAGCATTAGGGCAGCGCAAAATTCACGATTTGATATCTTACGTATGAAAAAAAAAACATTTCGCTTTCTAACAGGCATGTGGCCTGCAAAAGTACATAATTCTCTAATGCAAAGTCGCAATAACCATTATGCGCGAACCTAAGGTACGTAATAAACTCAGAAACAGCGAGAGCGCTCGATCGGAATGCCCCGCGTACAAGTGGAGAACATTAACGTTTTAGTGCGCTCGCACGTATGAAGGAAAAAGAATAAATCACGGAAATTAAAAACGTCCGAGTAAAATAAAATGTGATGCGGCAATTTAGGTTGTTTGAAATATACGTAATTTTTTTTTGCAATTTAAAAATAAAACTGCATACACTTTGTCGTTTACAGTTCAATAAAATATATCATTTATGCGATGAAGTGTTCCTGTTGGAGCTGTTATTTACTGAATTACACGTTACGTTTTACTGCAGCGTTACTTTTACTATTGTTTACTTCGCGGGGGCTTAAGTATTTATATTGCCGGGTTTGACTTATTAATATTTAATAAAGTAATTACACTTCGCATGCCAGTCATTAAATATGCAATTATTGTTAGTTTTCACTGCCGCTCTTTATCTGCATTCCTCATACGCATGCGCGTCCAGTGGCTGTGATGAATTATGCAGTTTACGATGGACGGTAAGAGAAAAATTTAAATAAGAAAACATACGATATTTTGTATTTTCTATATCAAATTTCATAAATTCACGGAATACAAGTATAAAACTTTTATCCGCTCTAAATATGTTTCAAAAATAAAAATTATTTTTTAGCTACGTACTTTTAAGTCTATTCACGTCCCATTAATTGGGAAAATTTATAACTTCACATATTTGGGTGATTTTCAGAAAACGTGAACTTTTAGGTATACTAATATACGCAGTAATAACAAAGGATTTTCGAATTAAATTATTCAATTTTTTTCCGATTCAGTATCTTTTTACTTCAAAAAGTATTAAGAATTATTATTTTATTTATACGTTTTTAATGCCAAACAGTTCATGTTTTAATTTTTATAGAATTTTTTCAAACACTTTCAATCTTTGAAGATTAAAAAATCAGAAAGCTCACATTTTCTAAAAATTGTCCATACCTATTATACTCATTAGAAAATCTATAGAATTTTGGAAATCCGTACTAACCCTGTCAAGAATATATAAATAAATCAGAATAATAATACATTTTTAAATATTACTCTTCTACTAAAAATTTAAAAAAAATCAGTATTCCTGTCTCTACGCGAACCCATCAAGTCCACTCTCTCGTCTCCCTCCGCAGGTCTTTGAGCTCGACTCAACTGCTCGCAGTGAGTGCAGTCGAACCGCGTCGAGGAATGAAGTTCCATGAAACGATGCATGCGCTCGCGTATAGTCCGAGCAATAACAATTACCGGCATCGCTAATTTCGCGCGCGAGCAAGTAGACTGCGGCGGCGATAAATAAAAGCGTCCGGCAGTCTGCGCGCGCACGCGAGCGCTCGCGCGTTTATTTGTTCGAAAAATTCGTGCCGCCGTTATTAGAGAATTAGATAATGGCTGCGCAGAGAGTTGCTCCGTGTGCTTTAACGAGGAATGAAACGCTTCGTTTAGCTGCAAATTAGATTTATTTTTCGCGGGCTGGCACGTGGGGGGATTTTATTTAGGGGGTATGTAGGTAGGTAGAGAAGGCGGCTCGTTTGTGATAGCGATACGCTACAGCGACAACGCAATGTGTGCAATGAAAATTTCGTGGAGGAGGCGTGGCTTTTTACGCTAGAGCTGCGTGATTTAAGCTGTTGCTATACGGCGGGACTGTGGCTATAGGAGTTGCGGGGGTTTTGTGAATTTGATAAATATATTTTTTATTCCTTTGATCGTGGGTTCGTTGCGAGGATCTTGGTGTGAATTATTAGAAGAATTATATAAATATCCCTTATGAAATTAATTTTAATAGAATGGTTTTAATATGACGAATTCAATATTTTATTTTTGCTTCATACCAGCATTATATACATAAAAAAAATTACATCAACAAAATTTTTCGACCGACCCAACCCGTTGATAAGCCTTGTTCTTTCACTCCCTGAATTAAAAAAAACGAGGCGCTCGCGCGACTTATAGCCGACTATTTTCGCACCACGGGAGCACCGCCAACACACCGCGGCACCTAGCAACACACATTTGCATTACATTTTTTTCTCCTCTCGCGCACACTCGTATACATACACACTATCTCTCTCTTCTCTCATTCTTCTCCTCGTATCCTTCCATCTAATATCCCTATCTACACATCTCCATCTCCCTATCTCCTCTCTTCGAGCAATCTACTTGCCCGCCTCGCGCGCGCGCGGCTCCCATTAGACACAGCAGCAGCGCGTGCGCGCGACTATGTATATAATACCTGGCCCCTCTCTCTCGTTTTTTCCCTCCGTACTTTTCTTCGTTCCCATCCATATTTAATCTGCCGGGCGAATCGCGAATCTAGCGACGCGCGCGCGCGCAAGAGCTGCTCTTCTCAATTGCCACGAAGCACGCACCCGTAAGAAAGTGTGTGTATGTGTACGAGTGCGTGCAGTGCGGGAGCTAAAGGTGAAATAGTTGCCGCCGCCGAGAAAGGGATAGGCGAGTGTGTATACGCAACGGTGATTGCGAATGCATTCGTAAAGGATTATTTAGGGTGCTGGTGCTGGTGGGTTTGTATATAAGCGTGGAAAAATGTAAACAAATCTTTATGCAGAATATATTTAACAAAGCGGTGGTCGGGATTATTCAAGATTTACAATGCGATTTTAATTTCTAATGCTTATAAAGTCAAGAGATATATTTAACTTTTTGAATAATTAATCTTTGAATAAATACTTACATTAGTTGTATTGGATTAGTTTTAATATTTTACAGATTGGTCATCGAAATGTAAAATTACTTTGAGTAACTTTAAAATGTTTTAATTAAATTTTGTTAAATTGCTTCAATCCAAAAATTTTATTAATAAAAAATGTATAATAAATGTATTCTTATATAAAGTTAGAATAAATATGATTGAAAGTAAAACAAATGAATGGTAGGAAAATTTCTTATACAAAATAATAAGGCAACCGCGTATTTGAACTAAATCGATAATCTTATATGTTGAATGATCAATTATTTCAATTTATTGAAAATCACTTTCTAAATATGAACAAGTAAAAAATCGCTCACTTGTGCTAATAAGTGAGAAAATCTATACTAATACTTTAGTGAATATTCACTTATTAAAGCAGTGAAATACAATTTTGCAGAAAATTTTCACTTTGAAATTAGTCGATTTTTTCACTTATTTGTACCAGTGAGCGACTTTTCATTTATTAATTTTTAGAGAGAGCAAGATATACTTAATTTCTCAGAAACTACCTTAAAAATGTGCTATTCTATACTGTAATTTGTAAGTATAATTCCTTCAAGGATTCTAGTCTGTTTTAGAGTTACAAAGTGGCCGTTACCAGTACGCATCCCAACCACTCACATCAATACTCTATCCACCTCGATACCCACCAACCAACCCAAAAACTCCCATCCTTCCACATCCTCCTTCCGCGCACGATGCAGCCGGCATCCAATACAGCACCGGTCCTCTCCCTGGCGGCGTCTTTTTTGCGCGGCGGCCCCTTGGCGCCTCGTGTGTGGCGAGGAGGAACCACTTCGCCGCCGCGCCAATTAGTTATACGGCTCCTTATTCCCACGTAGCCGAGACGACGAGTGTATATAGCGCGCGTTTCCGTCTCCTTTTTGCGCATATATATATATACCTAGGATTCCGCGAAGGGCGCGTTTCATTCACGTTTTAGTGGCGCGCGCGCGGTTCAATGAAAGAAACTGCAGGAGAAGTGTGTGCGGGGGGTTCGCCGAAGGAGTGTAAAAATGCGAGAGAGAGGCGCCAGATTCGCGGGCTTAACGACACCGTAATTATTATATATATGCAGGCGAGAGGGAGTTTGGAGAAGGAAGAGAGGATGTTA
The DNA here is from genome assembly GCA_900474315.1 of Torymus auratus. Lineage (NCBI taxonomy): Eukaryota > Metazoa > Arthropoda > Insecta > Hymenoptera > Torymidae > Torymus > Torymus auratus. The sequence continues at coordinate 80,313 of UXGD01000107.1, forward strand.
TGTTTATGTGTATCTCTCGGCGCGGTCGGTAAGAGGATAGAGAGATTTGTTAAGAGATTTTGATCTATACGATAAGAGTGATGTCATCGTGGTGTATAAAGATGGATTTTTATTATTTTTATACGTATCGATCATATAAGAGATGTAGTTCGATACGTGTTGTACTTTACATTTTTCTTTTAGATTTTATAGTTGCCCATTTGAAAATTTAGTTTGCTCGTAAACAGATTTTTATATGGAAGATTTTTGAACATTCATCGGAATTTTAGGTGCCTCTATATGCGTACATATTTTTGTTAAAATTTTTTCAAACTAGTCCAACTTTCCCCTATACTTACGTAAATGCCCATAAACTACGCGACGCTCAACCTATACAATATGTTAATTAGCAATTTCTAGTCGATGATAAATAAGAGATAAATTCTCCCCCACGCGACCAAAGAATTTTGATGAAAACATAATCACTTTCTCACAAAGGTACGTATATATTACTCGATCCACACCGACTGCCGTAAATAATGCCATAAAATTTTCCCATATCCTCGCGACTCATTCTCCAAAAATTATTTTTTCCACGCCTAAAACTACGCCACTCGCATCGTCGCGGCAAAAAAAAGATCATCACACGAAAAGCTACACTTTATTGCGGCCCCATATCCCGAAAGTCCATTCAGGAATCGCCCATATACCGGGCTCGTAAGCTCGCATATTTATATCGGCCGGCGCGTATAAAACAGCAACCTTATACTCGCGCGTATCCAGCCGCGCGCCGCCACCTTTATACGAGCGCAGCTCTTCCTTTTTTTTGCCGCCGTGTATAGGGAGGAGGAGGAGGAGGATCGGCAGGTTGCTGCGTTCGCCCGCGGGCGACTTAATTGAGACGCGAGCGAGCGCGTCATCTTCTTCCCGGTTTTTTGCCGTAAAAAAGGGGATCGGCCCGAACGTCGACACTCGTGACGAATATATTGGAGCGATCGGAAGTGTCCAATATCCATATTTTGGCGGGATGGTTCCGCGTTCGGGTAGTTGAGAGAGAGGGTCGTTAATATGTGGTTTGCCGTGAAAGTAAGTCTGGGAGTTTTTATAAATTGGTTAATTTTTTGGGTCGCTGAGAGAAGCGCGTTTGGGAGAAATGACTGTTTGATGTAGTAAATAGATATCTTGTTAGATTTAGGGTGGTTTTTGGAAACGTATACTATAATATTTAAAAGATAAATATATGATTGCTAATGCTAAAAGAATTTTGCTATTACTTAAAAAAAAACAAGATTTTCTAGTATAATTTTTCTAGTATTTTCATAGTGAGGTTAGTTGTATTTTGACTTACAACGGTTACTATATTTTATGTTTGTGCCATTATTGCACCATACAGACTTATCCTTTTATAGTAACAGTAACAAGAATTTTCTCTAAGAGTTTTTGTCACACGGAGGTTCAATAATACAGAGACAGATGGCGATTTGAACCAAAATTATTTCTTTTTGCTTCCAAGTAGGTATATCGTTTAAATAACTTTTTCTACAATAGACGGATTTTTAGAAAAAATATTTAAATTCCCATAATCGTTGAATTAAAATTTCACATCTGCCTATCGATAACTACATATAAAAGCTCATTCCAACATTTGCCTCTTAAACTTTACAAACCCAACAACAATACAATAAATTAAGATATTCGAATTACCATTCAAAGCGCATACACACCCACAACGCGCATAAATACAAAGCGCAACATAATGAATGGTTCTATTAGGGATATAAAACATACGGAAAGCTCATTCCGAAAACAGTAACACAATCTTGGAAAGGAAATTTTCACCACTAAATCAGTCGACGAGCTGTGCGGCACTGGCGGTGCATTATTATTGTATATATTTTTCACGCAACCGGAGAAACGTCAGAACCGCGCCGCGGAATTAAGTTGGATTCCAGCGCCGTGGCAGCTTCGCTTTTTTTTCTCTCCTTTTACATCCACGTCGCGCGGCGGCGGCGCACAATTATAAAAACATTATTCCGCGCGCCACGCTGTCGCTCCTCGCGCTCGCTCTTTAAAGCCTTAATGTATTATTTATTTAGGGAAATGCTCTCTCTCTCTCTCTCCTTACGGAGGATATCTAAATATGAGGAAGCAATGTGCTAAAGTCACGCCGGCGAATTAATCTGATAAGACCGTCGCCGGGTAAGAACGTGTCCGGTGTGTGTGTATGTGTGTGCGACGTACGCCCTATAGCAGGTTGTTCTTCTTCTACGAGCTGTCTTATAAACAAGGGGGTAAAAGTCGAGCGCAGAGTCAGTGAACACTTTTATAAGAGGTTTATCCCCACAATCGGGAGTCTTATATATTAGACTCCGATGATTTTGCGGTTTACGCGTTTGTTCGCTTTTTGTCTGGCCATCGGGCTGTTTTTCACACAGGTTGATGGTATAACTGGTTAATTTGTATTATAACTATTGCGTGTAAATATTTCAATTCATAAAACGACACATACTCAACATCAAAAGCATAATAATCAATCATTTTCATATGATCACTAGCTGATAATTTTCCAATCAAAATTAAATTTCCAAATACATTACTAAACAAACTACAAAAAAAAAACACTATTCTCCTTATTCTCATTCAAAAGCAGCCACGCAAGTGTTCCATTATCTCATAACCCAAACATCTACCATCCCCATAACCTCCGAACCCATTCATAAAGATATCACCTGCACACTTTGCTAAGATCCGACCGCCTTCCCCTTTTTTCCTTACAACAAAACCTCGCGTATACACAAGTATAACTCGGCTCGGCTACTAACCATAAATTTCGCTTAGCTCCTGCTTATATTCGCGCGCGCGCGCGGTAACACACAGCGATTAACAAAGGTCACGCGGTATGCTGCTGCTACCATACTATACCGCTGCCGACGACGATCTATGCAAGATCCGCGGCGATACGCGCCGTCGCCGTGTTATAACGTTCACATGCGCGCTCGCGCAAGCAGGGAAGAATTATGCCGCGAAAGAGACGAAGGGATCGCGCGATGCGTGTGTGTACCTACTGTGCGCTTTGCTTTACTGCCCGCTTCTTTTTTTTTTTCTCTCTTATACATGTGTGCGTGTTCTCTCTGCGGTGCAGCGCGCGCGCCTTTTTTCCCCTCTGACTCTGTACAGCGCAAGCGCTAACTCACTCGCGACGAGGTTTGCTCATTGTAAGCATATGTGCAGGCGCGTGTACGAGTGGGTTATACGAACGAGTCAATCTCGCGGCGTAATCGAATTATGCTGTACAGCGTTTAGACACGACCCCAAACAAATTATAAACGAGCGGCTGGAGAGTATGGGTGTGAGGGTTGAGACGATGAATCTTGATTTTCACGTGTTTGACATTTCCATGTTGTGGGGTTCGCGAGTATAATTGGAGCGTAAAATAGATGTTCGTTGTTCACTATTTGTTCGACTTTGAGATGAATTCGGGTGGGTATCTTTCATTATTTTATATATAACATTGATTGATAACGCAGTTGTTGGACGTGATTCTAAAATGCGGATAAATACAATATTATAGACTTAGCATTAAGTAATTTTTGTTTCTTTACAATTAATGCAGTGAATTTTATCGTTGTATAAGAAAAATCAATGACGGATGAGTTCAAAGTCTACATTTCAAGCAAAGTTTGCATATTATGAGTTCGAATGAATCAAGTGATATACATCAAAAATGTCAAAAAAGAATGGAAAAAATACGTGTATTCTCAAACTTCCCCTAAACCTCACGAATTATCATAATCGGAAACTTCTTAGTATAAATTATCCTCTTTATCTATACACCAGGGACATTTATCTACACTACCCCATCTGCCTTATTCCAAACTGCCAAAACGTATATACTCACCGAAAAATTCCCGACACATTTTTCGTTACACACATTACGTAACGTACATAAAGCCCCTCATTTCCCTATCCCTTAAATACCTCCTCCTCCTCTCATAAACCTCGCAATTCCGTGTGCAGGTAGAAATCGATCACGCCAAAATCGACACCAGCACAGCGCGTATCACCTGCGCCGAATATATATACTCGCGGTGCTACCGGCCTTTTGCGATAATTCGTCTCGTCGGGCTCGTTATTATATACACGGGGCGACGATATCTCTCGCGGCTATAAATACCCGCTATAGCTGGCTAATATCCGTGTTTAATGCGCGGGGGGAGAAAAAAATAACACGCTGCGCGGAGAGGGAGAATGCGCGCGCGCGTGCGCTTATCTGTCTTCCTTTCTCATGGTCTATACTCTCGCGTGTGTGTGTGTATGTGCGTATTCCTGGTTCCAGGCCGCGCGATGTGTGTTCTGGTTCCCGGCGTGCATGCGCGCATGATGCACCGCCTGTTTCTTGCTTCGGATATACGGAAGGATCTTGCGCGCTGATCAAGAGCCGAGAGCTGTAGACTTGTTGTTTTTTTTTCAAGGTATATAGTGTGGTTTAAGATTAAATTATTTAATTTGTTGTTGGAGTAAGGATCGGTGTGGTATTTTATTATGAGAAGTGTTGAGTTGAGGAATTTAAACGGGCTTTAAATTTAGGAATAACGAGTTGTATGTTATTTGAATGTGGTTATAATGATCATCCGTGTGAAATTGGATGAGAGATCTCTCCTAAATTTAAGAGAAAATATGGAAAAAGAAAAGGACAGAGATTAGATATAATACCGCTGATATTATGGTCACTAGAGGAACAAAGAAAACCCGAAGAGATATTTCGACGCATGAAATTTGAGTGAGTATTTGGTACCTCTTAGGAGAGCTAGCCTGCACCATGTCTCGTGGCATCGTATTCCTTTGTAAAACCTTTGACATAGAAAAATATAAGAAGTTGGATATTTATTAATATGAACATCTTTATTATGATACTATTTAAGAAATATGAGCGACGATATGACTTTTTTGTGATGTTGATGAATGTATAACGGTCAACTTGCAAAATCCCTACAAATACAATTTACATTACAAAATAGAGTACTACATTTAAATGGATAATGTTGCTAACGTGGTTATATTAACTCTAGTAGATCTTAGAGCAATCGTAATATATATTTAAATAATAAATAACATTCACATTTTATAAAACATTATCGCAAATTATTTTCAATTTGAAATAACGTGTTTTCTTAAAGCCAATTTTTCGGCACCTTTCAAAAGTATAATTATTTTAAAGAATTGCTACTTTTTCTGTGCCAATTCTCATACTTGAGCTTGTAGAGTGATCTATTTATCACTTATGGCCAACAAGAATATAAAATTAAAAGCCCCTTATTATTCTCTCTTCTTATAAAATACTCGTGCTAAGTTAACGATACAAATTTGTCACGTAGACTAATAAGCTGCAGGAAGGAATTAAAAATTATAATTAAAAGTCATTAACTCCCCTTTTATCCGAAAACCCCTTAATAACACTGGACATGCAAAACTATGTCAGCCACTCGCATTTCCATACAAAAATTCGAAATTCTCTCATTTTCTCAAACCCTTGCGCACACCCCTCATCTACATAAAAAATTGCAGTTCCACGCAGCGACCATCAAATTCAATTACCCGGACAAATTTTTCAAATTCGCTTTATCCAGCGCGCACCCTAATCCCAGCGCATCGCCGATAAAAATCGCCGTAAAGATTAATACGCGCGCGCATCGATTACGACCACCATGCGCCACTTTGTGTTGGCGCGCGTTCCGCAGCAGCTGCCGACCCGCCAGGCGGCAATTAACCGCGTGCGCATGCGCGCAGACTCGTTATCGGTCATGCGCGAAATCCGTATACTGAGTGCTTACTTGCTCTGCGACACTTTTCGGCAGCGAAAGAGCAGAAAGTGCGGTTTCAAGGCCAGGATGTGTCAGAGTTTGGATAAAAATACGGTTTTTATGAAGGTGTTAGCTCGGAAATGGGTATGAAAGTGATACGGGACGGTGATTTTGGAAATTGATGTTTGGAAACTTGGTACGTTTTATTTTAATGACGTTCTTTAGTGTGAAAAAAACACGGACTTTTTTGGGCGTATAATTAAGTTACAGATAAATTTCAATTTTTCGTACGTTGCGAGTCTAATTGAAAAAGACCATTTATGAATTACACGGGGGTTATAATGAAAAGATCCATTTTTATGATATTATTATCAGAGAAAAGGCTTTTTATATCTATATCGACTTTTCTACTACAAACTTTGTATTGGAAAAAAGGATTCGTTGTTGTACCCAACTACTGCACACATTAAAATTCTAATCGAATAATAAAAATCCCCAGCGAATATCAGTAAAATTCCAGAGCACGAAGCGTGCCTTTATCTGCAACGAACAATCTAACCGTTATAAAATTTCCATCTCGATTCTCATCCTCTGCGCGCTCGCGGAGCATCGATTTTTTCCCTCCTCGCGTGTAATATGGCTGCGGGCGCGTGAGTTCACCTCCGTGCATGTAATTAACGCAGACCCGCTCTTGCGGCGGCCCGCGAGGTACATATAGGATCTAGGAAAGAGAAAACGCGCGAGTGAGTTCAAGCTTGGGAAGATATTGTTCCACGGTATATGTATACGAGGTCAAATTGGGAGGTTATTATTTAATGTTTCCACTTATGTGGATAGAAGTATTTTTAACAAATTCAAAGATAATTTAAGGGAATGTTAAATTAAACTGTTTAAATAGGCGCCACCGAGAGACAACATTGGATAGTCATAGGGCATCGAAGACGACACGATGGGCGAAGGTTGTAATAAGTTTTCGTAGATTTTATACTATATATAAAAGGACAGTCCCTTTTTTCATTTCAAACCGTTACCGCGAAAACTACTGAACCAATTCGTTCCCAACTTTTTAACTACATCATCTTCGTGGTCGCCGAAAGGTTTAGCAATAATAAAATCTACCGATCTTATATTAAAATGTTATTACTTTATTAAGAAATTATGTTATTAAAAAAGTGATTTATGATAGGATCCCCGCAAACGATATGACAATTCCCACTCTTGCATCGCTATAGTGTAGTTAGAGCGCTATTCCACAAGAGAGTTGGCGAGTTCCGGCTATAAGATGAGCAATATGTCCCCTGATTTTAATATATTGTACCAAATCATTTCCCTACGAATAGATAATATATCAGATAATTAAAATTTTTTCACACGACGATTTGTATTAAATTTAATTTTTACTCACATTTTGTGTATTTTTCATTGTTGAAATACTAATTACACAGAGCGCGCGTAGTAGGTTCCGTTTTTAATCCAAAATATTGTTAATACTGGAATCGATTTTTAACTGTGAATATACTAACTTGTTTCTTTTTGTACCCTACAATACTAATTAGTTTAGATTAGTCTATAATATGTATCGTGCACCCCTTCTAATGAACGAAAACTTTCTAAATCCATCCAATAAAATTGTCAAACATTCAACTCGAGTACTTACATAGAATTCAAAATGAACGGCGAGCATCATTCATCGCAAATCCGTCCCCACCATGCCGAAAATCCGTGCCACTTTTGCGCTTGCCACTCGTCGCGTACCATATACTTCCGTGGCCCACCTGGCATCTCTATCCTCAGTCGGCACACACACACCTCTTTCCTCGCGCCGACTAATCGCTTTTCCGCATTCGCGCACAGAGCCACGCGCGCTCAAAAGGGCCAGCAGCACTCGTTCGCGCGCGGACGAGAGAAAGAGGGCAAATCCAGCTTTCCGGCTCGATAAGCTTTTCCCTCTCTAACGAGGCGCGCGTGTCGGCCATTATCGGGGGGCCATCGGCCCGGATTATCCCCCCCGGCCGGCCGGATCAAAGAGCGCGGCTCGTTAATAATATTTAAAAGGGGGCCACGCGCGCCGGATTATGCGGAAGCGTAGGAGTTTTCGTGTAGGTTCCGGCGAGAGAGGTCGCAGTTGTGATGGAGTGTTTGGGGAAAAAGGCTGCTGGTGAAGGTGGTCTGCATTGTCGAGAGGTGCAGGCCTTTGAGTGGCGGTGCAGAATACACTCGCTTGTGCCATTTTCGCGCGGAGTGAAAGAGTTCGGGAGCTTCGATGTTTGCATGAATGAGGTGCACAAAGGGTTGTCTGGATTTACGAATGAATAGGAGTATTATGGAAATCTGTAACAGCATTTTGTTACTGAGAATTTTATGAAATGTCAATTATATTAACAAGCAAAGCGATGACGGTAGATTTTCGGATTTGCAATTAGGTATCTGATATAGCATGGCCTATGTTAAACTCATATTATATGTTGAATGATACCATATTAATATAGTTATTTAGAAAATCAAAGTTCGGGTGGTTAGGATTTTCCTTTTATAAAGTGCAGATTACGTTGCAAATTAGTCTCACATGAGAACATAAACATCGACTTTACTCAACCAAACAGGAATGAATAAATTTAGTTTTAACATTGGATATACTGATTAGGTAGTAAAAGAGAAGAATAGGTAATAAAAGTAATAAAAGTAGTCAACCAAACGGATTTTTCTATAATCGATATGTTGATTTAATACACATATATATCACTCATTATTACGAAAAATATAATGAATCAATATTTAAAAATTTTAAACAATTTCTTACAAAAACGATGATTACAATATTTAAAAAAATAATCGAATAATTGAAAAAATAATAAAAATTAAACTGCCACTTTTAAAATTTTACTATGCTACTGGTTTTGTTTCACAAATAATTAATGTATTATTCATCCATATGTTAATAACCTACTTTATAAACTATAACAATTTAAAAAAAAAACTCAATTACAGCCCATACATTCTAATTCGCCCTACAGCTACATTCACAATAAAATCAAATTTTCCGGGCCACATTGTGTCCGAGCACCATAAACGTCTCTATTATCCGGTCTATTGTACTCTCCCAAAACATATGTTCCACGTCGTCGACTTTATACGGCGTCAGAGCTAACAAGGTATACTCCGATGCTTTTTTGTAAGTAAGCAGGCGAACAGAGCGAGAGAGCGAGTCTCTAACGATTGCACGCATGTCAGATTCGATCGGACACCGGACAGAAAAATAGGGCGAACGTGCGGCGCGACGAATTGGGCAGCTCGTGGAGTCTGACGGACAGGCCCGTCGGGCCGAGAGGAAATGACCGGAAGAACGTGTCGATCCTTAAAGTAGGAAATTAAGTGATTCGCGGTGCTTCGTAGATTTGCAAGTTTTACAAATTTGAAGGGCTGCACGAGAGCGAGCCAATACAATATTTCAGTAATTATTGTCTCGCTCTTGCAAATTCTTGAAAATTTCTCTCTCGTCTTGGTCTTGTCAATCAATATGAAAGAATTATGTCTTGTCTTGAAATTCTTGATCATTTTGGAGTTACGCATGCGTCTGCAGACGTTTTTGAAATAATTAATTTGTTCATAGTCGCAAATGATTTAGTATTAAAAATTCCTATCTTAAAAAATGGTGGATTTGTTATGATACCAATTTATTCGTGATTTGGTTGGTGGGAGTAATGGG
>UXGD01000108.1:0-97268 GCA_900474315.1 Torymus auratus
ATTAAAGCCCCTTAACAATATTGGAATAAGCATATAATACTATATAATTTTACCTGCACATACGAGTACCTTAAAAAATGCATCCAAAATTTTCAACCATCTTTGTAAATTCCCGCCACTGCGGAAAACGTTCGTCATCGCTAGCGCAAAAATATCCGCACTGCTTTCCCTCTCTTCCCTCGCCTAACGAAATTCATCCTTTACATGCATAATTCTACCGGATGCGTCGTTACTGCACTACATCCTCGTCCGCCCATGCTAATTGCGTATCACGTAATCTCGACTTTCCAAAGTCCCACTCTCTCTCTCTCTCTCATTCTCCCGTGGCTTTTGAGCCGACTCCTCCCTCTACGTCCACCTTCTCCGGGCAATGGAAATTCATAGTCATTACCATCTCTCTCCTACGCATACACATACCCTCCCTCTCTTTTTCCATCCCTCTTTCTTCTTTTCACTCTTTCCCTCTCCTCCTCCTCTTCCGCAGTGTGCATTATTAATCAAGACCGGGCGACGCTAGAGGGCGCTCGCGCTAAAACTGCGGCTTGCTGGTGTAAATGGTCTTTACAGCGTTTACTGCGGTGCCCCGCTGCGATAATTGAACCGAGCTAGGGCTGCTGCTGCGGCCAAAGGACTCTGCGGCTTTGCAGGTTTGCGCTCTTTTGCCACCGCTCTCCCTGCGTGTAATGCGCGCACTCTCTCTCTCCTCTCTCTCTCTCTCTCTCTCGCGTGTCGGGGACTAGTTATTAAAGTTTTTGACTGACGGTTAACGAGGCCGAGCTAGTGCGCTATAGTTCAGGGCAAAGGGGTGGGCTTTTGAATTTTCAGATTTTGAAAGCACAGAGGAATTTCAATTGTTGAGTCGTGATTAGTTTGTAGCATTAATTGGTGGTAATTTAGTCTGTCGATCCCGGTTACCGTTCAATGTTTTTCAAGTTATCGGCAGTAGCAAAAATAAAAATTAAGTGTATTGCAGAGATAATCTAACAAGAAGAGTGCACACCCTCCGGGAAACTATCTTTCATTGCTTATACTTTCCTGAAAAATCAACATTTTTCAACGAATCAGAGCCTAAACTTTAGCTTTTACTGTCTACTTTTATAATTTCTCTCCCTCGTTTTCGTATCTTAAATACTTGCAATGCGACACTCAATAGAAGAGATACCATTTTTTAACGAAATAGAGGATATTTGAGGTAAAATTGCCCATATCTCAAGAAAAAGGGTCTATGAGATGAAAGTAGGAACGCTGGGCTTCATTTTCAGGTACCAGAAATCGACTCTCCAATGCCCGCCAAAATCCGTTTACCGAAGGGCGTGCACTCTCCTTGTAATTAAAGTAAATCGGAATGTGAAAGCAAGACAATTCAAGTGCGCGTAAATCAAATAATAAAAAAAATTCTTCTCATTTACATCAGAAATGTCAAAGCTAAAAAAGTACCAGATTTTAGACAGACTTTATTTAAAGTTTGAAACAATAAAACCACCATACCGACATTATCTTCAAGGCAAGCACACATTATAATTAATACGCAAATTTTCGAAACGCTTCCACGCAGAGTTGGCTTTGTTGCATTTCGCGTACTAATTCAATCAACTTCGGCTCTACTGCTATATACACGTGCCAGGGGTAGCTGTGGTAGGTCAGTGGAATTTGATTCTGTATTGGTACAGTCAGCGAGTTCTACACCGCGCTGACATAAGCAAGAGCCGCGAGAGCTCGCGTATATACTGTCGCAATTGAGTTATGATATTCAATCCGCGGACGTCGCGGATATATAAATGCTCGCGCTAAACAACGTTAGGAGCCATCGGAACAAACAAAAGTCGCGTGCCCCGCTGCCTCGAAATTCGATTAGTGACTGCGAAAACCTATCTCAATGATTAGAATAAAATCCGGGGTTGGAGAGTTTCCGAGAAAAATCCTCGCGAATAGAGGATAGTGTAGTTACTTGGAAACGAACAGGTGTGCGCTTGCAGTGAGGTACAGTAAGTGATCGATTGGAATCGATCCTTCTGGTGTAAACTACTAATCGTGATTGGTAACTTGAACAATGTGATGCGACGGGAACTAGGTCATAACGCTCTCCCAATCCTCGGATGACTTGGAGGATAATCTAATAATGTTGTTAAACAGCAAATTAGTAACATCCGTTGTTCGGTTACGCTCACTCGGATTAAACACGCCGCATTTACATTGTAACATATTTTGAAGTAATTATAGTTTCGGTATAATAACGCGGTCTAAAACACATTCGTTGCGTGTTTGACGAACCAATAATATACGTGCATATTCATTAATGACAACCATTACACGGCCCATCCATTACAACGGTATCGCTTTGAATTGCAACGTCTGTCAATCATCATTATCTGCCATTCCCCAAAATCAATAGCACGGGACAAAAATATTATTTCGGTGAGACCAAACGGAGTCTATCTAGTCCTATGCCATCGACAGTTTTCCGCAAATATTTTACTCCATATATATCTACTAACGAAAGAAGGGATTAGCGCGAGAGTGCCTTTTTGCTCTTCACGGAGGCTACATGCGAGATTGAGAGATTCGGGAGATTAGTCGTCGGTTTAGGTACCCAAAGTTAAGCTTTTTTGGCTTTAGAAAATTTTAGGTGACGTTTGAGTATTTGCTAAACGTCAAATATATTTCATTCGATAAACGGTTAGAATAGCGTTTATGAAACCCGATAGACGTGAGTGAAGTGTACAGAGTAAATCTAAAAAAAAATTGTCATCTTATTTCGTTTCCAAATTGTTTCAACTTAATCTCTTGCTCTTTTCTTAATGAATTAAAACGCCAATGAAATCTAAAGCTATAAGAGTAAAAAAAAAATTGAATAAATCACAGGATCTGAATTAGATATGAGATTCTACATAAGTTATAATATTCTTTAAAAGTTTTTACCCCGGTTTACCTGCCATTTCTGATTCTGAAACTTAAAACTAAAACTTATCCCCACCCCTCTTCCCGTCCGAAAAAAAAAATACTTATACTTAAACTTTTAGAAAAATGCTTCATAAACTGTTACAATTAGGGACAGCTGTTTTCTTAAAACTTTTCGCAAGAATCTCTCGAAAAAAAAACTTCTTCTTCAAACAGTCGCCATACCATCGCTCACTCGGCGAAAAGTAAACTATGGCATTAGAGCGCAAAACACACGGTGTTATTTGTCTTTGCCGATGTATACAGCGCGTGCGCAGACAGCGCCATGATGATGATGGACGATGCAATTTTGATTTGCGCAAACTGGGCCGAGAACAAGACTCGTCGTGGGTGCGTCTACGCGGCCAGATGATACTTATCGCTCTCTGAGCTTTGATATATCCACTTGTCGGTGCATTACGCTGTGATTCCGCTATAACAGCAATCTACCGAGAGTCTGTATATTTTAATCATTATCGGATTATTTTTGTTCTACAGTATTGAGGATGCATAGAAGGATACTGGGAAGATAAAATTTAAATAACGAGATAAAGCGAATGTATCATTTACAATACGTGTGTTACGTTATACAACCAGGGAAACTGTAACCTCTGATCTTACACATTGTAAATTCCATTGACGTCTCATTGGGAGCGAGGCAAAAGCTACCACCCGTGTGGTGTTAATTATCTATTGTCATGATGCAGATGTACAGGTGTACGGGTATAGGCTTACGTTTCAAATTAGCTGCGACAAGACGCGAGTGTTTGATGGCATTACCCCGATATGTGTGTATATGTATTTAACGAGAGGAGAACTTCTGTTCTAGATAACGTCCACGCGCGTCATACAGATCCGAAAATAGTCTCTGGCAGAATTTTTTTTTTTTTTTCATTGCTCAACAAATAATGATGTTTGTCACTATTGTTCGAATCGAGGTGTTACTAATTCGTATATAACTTGTAATATATTGTATGCTAGAGCAACTTTCTAATCGAACCACCTGTATTCAAGCTTTGTACAAAATGTTTTTAGTCCGTCTAATAAATGAATAAATAAATAAATATAACTGCGTGCCAACAAAATATTTTTGTTTTATAATTTTCATTACAAGTGAGATTTCTTTAATTAAAACCATTGTTTACCGCGAGCCAATAAGAATCCCCCACCGTCCCCCATCGGCCTCTGGAAACTCATAAATTAATGCCGCGCTTTATAATCAACGTTATACGAAATCGGCCAAAATAGTTGCGCACCTAGCGCACGATTTTCAATAACGGGGTAGAGAGAGAGCGTATATAGAGAGCGCGCGTATATATACGGCGATTCGGATTTATTATCGGCAATAATCGGATGGACGAGGCGTGCAAGCGCCGGTTAAAAATCGCCATCGGGAGAGCCGCGCCGTCCCACGCGCGCTAATTGGAAAAATCTTTCTTTCCGTCACCCCGACCCCTGTCTCTGGTAAAGAATTGCGTTACGTGTTTCTATATAGCAGTATGTGTGTGTCCGCGTGCAAGTGGAAAGGGATGGGAGGTACGTGGCGCGCAGTGTTATCGGGAGCAAAGGTATTTCGTGAAGTACTGCTCTTGGGGATTTCGTATTTCTGCGTTATATCACGAATATTAAAAATGATATTGTTGTTGGCGTTTAGTTTTGTATTTTTAAGTAATTTATTTATGTGATATTAGCTGCCTAAGGATTTAAATATATTATATTTTCATGTAGATATACTTCTATCTTGGTTATTTGATGAAATAATAATAATTAATTTATGTTTTCAGGAAAGAACGATAAGCAGGTCACAGAATGGTCATTAAAACTATTACGGACATCTCAAACTTTAAACAAATTCTAGAATATATTATGCTATATAACACTGTTTGTAATGTGTATAAAACAATTCAATTATGGAATTTAATTACTGACATCTTGACAATGGAGGTAAGTTTGAAGAACCTTATAAAATAACAAAAACCATTGCCTCTTGGCACTTGGCTTCCTTAAATTTTCTCAGTCAGTAATAATTTAAAACTCTTTTTTAATGATTTGTGATAGTATGAGTGCCGACAGATTCCCTGCATTCAGGCGTTTGTGAATCCCCCTATCATCTACACCCACATAATTTGGATACTCATGAAAACTGACCCAGTAACGCAATAATAAAAGCTGCTGCCAATACATTGGCACTTTGCTTTCTTAAATTTTCTCAGTCAGCAATAATTAAAAATTTTTTTTCTGATGATTTGTGATAACATGAGTGCCTACAAATTCCCTGTATTCAGGCGTTCGCGAATCTCCCTACCTACACCCTCTAATAATTTCGATACTCTTGCATATCCCATGTCCCCGACATCTCCAGCGTCCTTCTACACAACCGCGAGCGAAGAAGAAGAAAAGACGCTGGAAACGTATAGAGAGAATAAAGGAGGCGAGAGCGCACGCGTAAAGCTCTCTGCGCGCTTCGGCAATAACGTTTACTACTTTCGAAATACGGTAAATTTAACGCGCGCGCGCCAGCGCGAGATAGCGCGTTTTTACGGCCGCAGCCCTTTACGCCAGGATCAAGAGTTTCGCGCTCGCGAGGTAGCTAGCGAGTCCCGTGTGATTTCGAAAAGAGAGAGGGAGAGAAACGGAAAAGAAAAAGGGGCTTTATCCGTTTTATTCCTCTGAAAAAGCCCGCGTGGTGATGATCTGCGCACGCGCGCCAGGGAGAGAAAGAGGCTGTGGAGATGTCTTGGCACGCGGGAAGGGCTTAACTATTCATTTGAATTTGTAGATACTTCTGGGAGTTTTATGGAGTTTTTATGGACGTCGATGATTAGAATGACGTTAGACCGAGATTTTACATTTTGCTTAGTCGATAAAACTGATATTTTTATGTCCGGTGGTTCAGGCTTTGATAGTAATGCAATTTATCGTTTTTGTTTGTTTAGTAATGAATTTTAATTACTAAGAAAATAAGAAAATTAAAATAAAAAGGTAATCTTAATTGAAATATAAAAATATTGCATAAGCTCTGTACATTAAGAATAAAGTAGAGCACCATTATCTTCTTTTAGTATCCCATTATTAAAGTTTTATTCTGTTAAATAATAAAATACTGAACGGCTTACACTTTTAAACTTGATTTTAAAAAATGCAATAGCAACAAAAAATTTCTGAAACATTTTTTAATAACTTTCTTAAAACTGAAACTGTAACCATTATACAAATCTTCCTCCTAAAAAATCCTACAAAGGGTTACCTTAAATTAACTTATCTCACGCGTCCTCATTGAAAACCTGAGTCTAGGATTAGAACTGCAGCGGGTGGACTATCGTCAAATTCACTTAATGGTCCTCAGCGTGATGTACTTCGCGCACACAAATGCACCGTCACCTAGGTACCAGCTCTTCCCCCTCTTTGTTTGCCCCTGTACACAGGCGACCGAAGCGCGACGTCTGGCCATCGTAAATCAACGATGCCTCGAACGCAACAGTAGTGCTGCTTCATCGATTAGGCGCGAGCGCTCTATCTCCTCTGTTTACCACTTGAGCCTCTTGTCCGCCATTATTCCCTTCCTCGTCTTCATTGTTTTTCATCGAGTTTTAAAGTTGTGTTTTTTCTATATGGTTCACTGATATTTATAATTTGATTACTTTTAAATTTGTTTAAAAGTTTATCGGTTACGCTCTGAGAATAAAGTGTAGCGAAGTATTAATTAATCAGTAATTAAAATTCTAGATTCTGACCAGAAATTCCAAGTAAAAGACTTATAAGTTTCTCGCTGCTACGTATACTCTTCCAATATTAGGTCGATCCATTTTAATAATTAAAAGAAATTCTTGGAAAATATCAATATAGAGTAATTATTAATATAATGCAAGATTCATTTGTAGGTCATTTATAGCCTTTGGAAATTAAAAAGGAATGTATTTTTAAAATTGATGCATTGAGAAATTATGTACTCCAGTAATTGATAATTTAAAACACCGACACCAGTTTACGGTCAAAAGGTTAAATTGAAAACGCCAGGTTATCTGGTAGGATAGAATTTTCAAACTTTATTGCTGAAATTCAACAGTAGAATCATCATCTTCCTTAATAATTACAAGGAATCAAAATATCTTAACGGTATACAATCGCGTTAACAATCATCATCATCATCATCAATCGTGTTTTCATTCAAAATAGTAATTTCTCATATATATCAGTAAATATAAACATAAAATTCATAACATATCGTCGTAAAATCTTTAACAATGACAATTCTTTTTTTCTCGCAGAAAGAAAAAGAAAAAAAAATTATATATTCCTATGTATTGCTAAAGTTTCATAAGTGAAGATCAATCAACGCTCGTACTCTCGCTCTCTTTCACTCGTTCAGCTTGGCCACATTTGTTTTCCTGGGATAAACTCTGGCAAAACTGATTAACAATTGCTATATAAAGTATACATGTTCTCTCGACGCAGGCTGCTCCTTTACTAGGCGCGCGTTTAAAATATGAAAATTCGTAACAACGTACATAGGGTTTTCTTTTTCTCTTTTCTCTCCACTCGTCTTTGTGGGAGGAGTGTTGCGACTCCTCCGCGACTCGAGCCACGACCAGCGTTTCGTCGAGCGTCTCTCTCTTTCTCCCGTATAACTCATAATTGCATCGTCTTGGTGCGGAAAAAATACATGTATTTTTTTTTATGTACTTATATATTGGTACCTCTTGTCGGGACCGTTCTAGTACGTAATCCACACGTGTTGGTGTGGAACGCTTTCAAGTATTCATTCGATGCGTACAGTACATAATATGAAATAACAGCGGTATACAAAGTTCAATTGGAAGACCAGCGCTGAAAGGCACGTTTTGTTTTTTGCACTCTGTCGTTGCATTCAAAGTTGACATGATTTTTTTTTTCTTTTGTTCTCGTTATAATCCGGACACTGTCAATCCAAGTTACAGCTAATACAAACTGGTCTTAGCACGCATAGCTTTACGACATATAGCAAGATCGTGTACTAATATTCAACGTATCCACATATTGCAACTTTTTATTTACAGGTGGTACATTTTATTAAAAAAGTATTGCACCGATGATACGGATGAATAAAATTTTCAACTTCACATGCATCCTAAAAGGTTAAAAATCTGGCCGACATTTTCAAACTACGTAGCAGTAATACAAAAGAGTATAAATTCATTTGCTAATCGAATAAAATAAAGTAGTATCTTATCGATAACATTATCTACATGATTATTGGGTTAAACACCCAGTTTCACGTTAAATCGCATGTGGCAATAAGCAATTCACCAGACTTGGATCCTCGCGTATATCGAATCAATTCACACCCTCAATCATGGACATTACAAACGATTATGCACGAGGTACACCAGGAATCTTCGATTACAAAACAACACGATTTTCCATATAAAAAGCCCGAATCCTAGTAATATATCCACGACAATCTACTTAGAACCGTCGCAGTTACGTCAGAGCAGACGGCAACAACGTCGACGGCGATTGACAGTGTCCGGATTCGCTTTAGCGTCGCGCGCGTCACAGGTAAAAAGGCATGTATATATATGCCAAGGCTTCGTGTGTGTGTGTTCGTGTGTATTTGTTTACAGCTTCGTCTATATCTCACCTTATCTCTCTAGAAAAATAATCTTGCACAACGTTAAAGTTATACAAACTATGATATTTATACTTGTGTGTTGTGTGTATGTCTGTATACATATATAAACTCGTTGTCCTCTTCTTCATCAATCTTCTTTGTTAAAAAAAAAATATAACACACCACCAGTTCACTACGAGAATGTCAATTTTCCAGCGTGAAGCCGGGCTCCAGCACCGTCGCGAGGCCGCAGGAAGTAAGCACATCGAGGAGTGTAAGAGAGAGAGAGAGGGGGGGAAGGCATCATCTTCCAAAGGATAGTACACCCAGGTTATGTTCTAGGAATCTCTTTGGCGTGCGCGAGTTACGCGACGACGTTATATTGGTTATTGATCACGCGGCGGGAGGGAGAAGAGGCGAAGTGGCTCGCCGCCGGTCAAGGGCCAGAGACTTGCATTCTTCGTAAATTAGTTTTGCGCACGCGCGGTATCCGGATAATTAAGCTTAATCAAACAGCAATTTGCTACCCCAAACTGTATACGGTGTTGTTAGTAATAATGCGTTTGGCCACGGATAGTTCTTGGTTCAAGGTGGTTCTATGAAGGATCCCATGTCAGTCGAGTGCAGACAAATACTGACTAAAATTGCTTTATGTGGCTTCTGTTATTATATTAATATTCGTGGCACTCAGGTTTCAAATGTGTGATGGTTAAAAACAGCATTACAAAATCATAGCTGACAATCTAACCTATTCTTATACTTCTACACCAACTTTCATATTTTATTTATTGCATTTTGTGTAGTCGTTGTAAAGACTGAAAATCCAGTGCTTTTCAACATAAACTTAAAAAGTTTCTTACTTAAAACTGATTTTTCTGAAAAATTAATGTGATAACCAGGATAAAAAATTCTAAAATAATTGATTTTATCTGAGGAATAACATACGTTTGTTGGAGATAATGTGCAGTATTTACCATCTTCATAGAACCATCTTAGTCAACCGCAAAGAGAGTATTTTGCATCATCATTCAATAGCAATCGACTACGACAAAGTGTAACCGGCAATTACACCCATGTACTCTTTATCTTCCGTTGAAAACGAACTGGCCAGGGTAACTTTAGCCCGGCTAACCAATTCGCCGATACAATTCCCCCGGTGACTTCGAGACAATTCTCTCTTTCTCCCTCGCACACATGCACCCTCTCTCTATAGTCTCTCGAACTTGCCCGCGCGCAAACTATTTCCAAACTTCGAGATAGTCTAACCGCCGACCGAATCAAGTCGATCGCCAAGATCAGAAGCTACCGTCTCTTTCCCTATACCCTCTCTTCTCTCTCACTCTCTAGCTGTGTCTATCTCCCTCTCCCTCTCCCTCTCTGGGCCCCGCGTCTCATTCTTCCATGGGATGAACCAGTGGCACGGTGGGTTACGCGACGATGTCCATGTCCGAGGAGGAATTCGAGGTCGTCGGGGCGAGGCTGCCTAGGGTATCCTCGTCCGGCAGTGGGTGATGGCAGGGCGGCGCCGGTGGACTCAGCGGTGGCAGGTGCGGCGACGAGAGCATGGGGTCGCCACCGTGCACCGGGCCTGAGGCGTCGTCCTCCATGAGGTCCTCCAGCTGCGACATGCTCAACGCTGTCGCCGCGTCCTCTGCCACGATGTCCGGCAACTGGAACATCTGTAGCGGAAAATACTTTGAAACTTTCATTTTCTAGGAATCATTTTTTCGGTGTTATTATGGTGTATACTGGATGTTTGAGAATGTATATATATTTTTATATTTGTACGTGCTTATATTGATAGGTTTTAGATATTTATGATTGGATTAGGCAATTCAAAATGACTTGTAACTTTGTTTTCTAGGGAATTTTTAACTTTGGCACAAAATAACAGTTAAGTTAAATAATGTTTCTATTTGCTTAGTTCGACGATTGAAAAGATTTTATTATAATTACGCTAAATTACGCTGAATTCAAAAAACGCGAACGTTTTATTCAATTTATGAACCAATAATGATTAAACAAAATTTCCAACATCCTCTACCCTCTTTAAATCACTCCTGGATCGACTATAGCGAATTGCATTACAATTCGAAACATTGTACAAAAAAACGTTATCTCATCGGTAAAACTAGATCACCGATCGGCATAATCTGGAATTCTAATAGCTCTCGAAAATGACCTAATCCATATATTTTTCTTTTCATCGCGCACATCTGCAGCGCTCCGCGACTTACGTAACCCAATATACACACACGCGTGCAGCGTACCATACCCGCGTCGTACACGTGACTCATCGGGCATTACGCAAAAAAAATTCAAATTACGCGCATTGTATAACTCGCGCGATCGAACTCGCGCGACTATACGCGAAAGGAAAATAGACAAGAATCGCGCGCACACGCCCTTATTAAAAAAAAACTGCATATGCACGCGTAGAACGGATATACAACTCGAGATGGCTATGTACGAGGAAGTCGGCAATCTTCTCTCTCCTTCCTCTGCGGCCTTGAAAATCGAGAGCTCGCGATGCCATCTCGGAGCTTTTCCGCTCGCGAAAATTCGCGCCGCGCGTTTTGTCGCCCGACGGAGGCCAATTAAGATTGAGATCGCGCTTAATTGCAGCTGCAACGCGTGAAAATGTATGGGAGAGGCACACGTGTGGCCCATTGAATTTCGGCTTATATATAGATTGCTGCAGGGGTGGACAATTAATAAGGCCGATCGATAGAGGAACTGTTTTTTTACCTTATCGGAAAGTATCGCTGTAAATATCCGAACACACGTTGTTGCAATTTCGATTTTCGAGAGTTTTAGATTACTCTTCGCTTTTTTTTCGGACCCGTTGTTCTTTCGATGAATGAAAAGCTTTAATTCTATATAACCATTCAATAGCTATAAAGACTGGGCTGTTTGAAAATAAACTGGCAATTTAAAGTAAAAATGATGTATATAAGTTATATTCTTTTTATCTAGTATTATTGTTGAAAGCAATATTTGGTTAAATAATTCAAGCAATAATAGAAAATACACTTTCATAAACGTCAAATAAAAAACTTTATGATGTTACGATATTACCGAACATCCGCTGAGTATGTTTGCACTCGAACGAAATCACCGATGTTACAGCCACGACTAAGCGGCTCATCCGGCCGCAGAGATTGAAAAATCCCGGGAAATTCAAAGGCAACTACTCGGCCACGCGGAAAAATTCGATCATATACATTTCGCCATGCGGCCGCGGACTCAAAGAGACTCGATAACAGGGACACAAAGGAAAGAAGTTCGAGCGCTTTGGAAAAAGTTTGAGCGCGTTTTGTCCGCGAAAATCGCAAAAAGTTTTGCGATGCCGCCGCTCGAAAAGTTCCGACCGAAGATACCGATAAAAAAAAAAGTAAGTTTAATTGGAATCTCGCGAAAAATCTCTGATCTCGTTCGGCCATTTGAATAATAATGCAGTAGCCGTAAAAATTTTATATGAAATTTCGTTTCTCGCAAATTATTAGTTGTAAAATTAAAGAATACGACTTTTTAAAGCTTTTATGAATTCGTCTCTACCCCATCAATTAAACAAAAGAATTTTTTTTACTACTAGTTTTTAACGATAGGACATCAAAGTATTGAAAATATTTATTAAAATATCGATATTTAATTAATTTTAATACTAATAAAACTCTTTACACCGAATTAACAAAGAAATCATCTGTCACCATAACCGACCACATTTCATTTTCTTCCAAAATTCATGACGAACGATAAACCGCTCTGCAGCACACTTAATGTCCGCCAGGTGGAATTTAATATTTAAACGATAAGACGAGCGGAAGTGAATTTTGGATTCGTTCTCTCCCCCTCTCTTTCCGCTCGCCGCGGCGCCAATGTTATCGCTGTTTAATTTTCTAATCGCGAAGACGAACTTCTCGTCAACTCCTCCGTCGCACGGAGATAGAACTCGCGCAACTTTATCTCGAATAATAATTCAAGTTGCGTTGCGTCACGCCGCGCAACGTCTGCCTCTTCTCTCCCTCTTCTTTCCTTCCTCGACTTTTTCCTTTCTCCCCCCTGCTCTTTCGGAATTTGCGCGCGGATTAGGGAGTCTAATTCCATTTGCCGGAGGAAAATTGTCAGACGTGATGGAGTAATTGATTTTTTTCGTAGGTACTTGCCTTTGCAGAGCGAATTCTTATACGGTAAATCCAAGAAACCGTTGCAATTTATTATACGTAACGATATTTGGTATGAATTGTTGAAATGGTCAAAGAGCATAATTTACATCGCGAAAAGCTCAGCTTTATTTGAATTCAAATCACGCTTCTTTGAGCAAAGTGAATAATTTCACGAATTATTTTTATAGATACTTTCAATTATACAGCGATTAAATGTTGCTTTGAATGCCAATATCATGTTCACTTGTATTTGTAATTACGAATATTTTAATTGAAACATGCAGTAAAGAGCAAAGAGTATAAAATTGAGATCATCTATATATAATTTAATAAAATTTATTAACGAACAGAAGGAATTCGCGAGCACTAAATTAAATACAACCCCCCCTCTGTCCCTACAAATATTTACCGCGCTTTCTTTCTTTCTCCTGTGGCTCTAATTTAAATTTCAATTCCGTGTAATAAAACCCGGGGCTTTAATAAAATATTCATTTATTTGGCCTCGTACCTCGGGGCTTCGCGTGTATTTAATATTTCTGGGATCTGCGGTCTCTAGGCGGAGAACAATGATAGAGAGAGGCGGCGTTATCAGCGCCGTGATTTTTTTTACGTCCCGCGACCACGTTGCGCGCAATGTGACACACACAAACGCACACCATTGTGGACTAGATAAGCGAGCAGGTTGTGTAATTCAGGTGAAGATGTTTTCCCTCTTCTTTTTCTCTCTATGTGCATTAATCGTGCGCAAAACAACGGGGTACATATATTCGACACGCGTGATATAGCTTTTAATTACGGCGCAGTCCCCTATTATTTGATACATCGCGATATTTGAAAACTTTTCCCATAAAATGCGCTCGGTTGTTTTGCGTTACAATTACTCGCGTGCACGCGGGTGGGAGAGAAACATTGTTCGCCGGGTATATATATTCGCCGGGCGGAAATTTAATTTGACCTATAAAATATTTGATAATATCGAGGGATACTTGATCATATTGGTTAAAAGCGAGTTTCAGCGTTATATGTGTCGTTCCGCGAAAAATGAAATTCGAAAACTATTTCTATCGTAGGTATATGAATAGTATACAGATGAAATATTTTGTCAAGTATATGTTTTAATGAATTATCATATTTAAAGTTTACATCGATCCAAGACTAGCTATTATTTAACGACATCCTCAAGAAACTTTAATACCACCTTCTTTTTTTAACTTTGAACCACGATACAAGAATTTACCTCTTCTTCCCACGATCAAAACAGCTTTAATTTAACGCCGAAATTTTACTCCAAGATAAACTCTAAGGTCTCGCGGAACGACGCCGTCACAGGGAAGATGCTGAGATCTCGGCCGTGTACTACAATCGTACCGAAATTGCGTTTCTCTCGTCGCCACACGCCGGTGGATTAAACGATGCCCTCGTAAAAAAGACGCGCAGATTACGAAACGCTACTACACACATACACTCGTTCATTTTTTTTTTTTTAACGGAACAATCGCGCGAAATCTTAGCGAGCCACTCGCTTTTATAACCAATTCATCCTCTTCCGCCGTTACGTAAAACGCGTCGGGACACGTTTTTTTTTTTTTATCTAGATTCTCGGATGAGATAACTACTTTGGTTTTTCATTCCCGTTTAGGATCGGTCTATTTGTGGAGTTTGCCGTCGTTTCCGTGATAAATTTGCGAAATAATGATATAATTATTATTAAAGTACGCGACGACCGGGATCGTTAGTTTACAATAAAATAATTATGAAATATTAATTTGCGTTCAAGTGCGATTGCTATAGAAAATGCATTTTATTAATTCTCGTGCGCCATTAATTAATTAATGAGTATGTATATATTATACTTCGTTTATTTTATGACGCTCGGCGCGAACAGTTTTCGTAATTCACATTATTACGTAAATTCAATGCTTGTACATTTAGAAAAGTACATGATTCATTTAAACGTCCTTTACTAATTTATATAAGCAATTAATTAATTATAAGATTATATAGTTTATGTTGAAATGTTCAAAATCAATCGAGCGAAAATTAATTGGATTATAAATTATTAATCGTCCTAATCCTAAAAAATATTATAAAAATAAACGTGCATCAATGCGAAAGAGAAAATCAATATTCCGTATTCCGAAATACTAAAATTGCAGGAAAATTTCATTTCCGCTAGATTTTCGACTTAACAATTTTTTAAAACTTTACATTTTAATGGTCTATTCATTTGTATAACCGTCGTAAAACCAAAGTTTTGTTTATTGTAACAGCAAGTAAACAATAAACCCAAAGTTTCTTTATTGTAACAGCAAATAAACAATAACCTGCCATGAAATTTTACTCGAAACAATTCAAATTCAATGCTATAAGCTACGATTAAATTTCGATAATCTTTTCGCGCTAAATAGCTACCTTTCTGTGCTCGTGCCTGCTCTTGACGTATGAATTGAGCAGACTCGCGGACGACGTGGACCAGTTGAACTCTGGGAGGGAAAGTCCGTGAGCCTTCGCCTGAAGCTCGAGCTCCTGGATGCGCAGTAGTAGCCTGCGGTTCTGATGCTCGAGCTGCTTGTGCCTCAACTCGCTTTGCTTCATGCGCGTCACCTCGTTCTTCAGCAGCTTTATGTACTCCACCGAAGACTTGAGAATCGTGCCCTTGTTCGGCCGAACGTCCCTCACGATTTCGTAGTAGCTGCAAACAGATAATTGATAATCTTTGATTAGATTAACTTTATTACTTATTTGTAATTAAAAAAATTAATGTATACACAAGAAATGTAATATTTACATTAGGTATTTTTTTTTCTATTCACCAGGTAATATGTAAATTGAGAGAAGGAGAAACGCAATAGCCCGGCGGCTGTTATCGCGGCGATAAGAGATTATCTGCGACTTTATCTGATAAAGCGAATCGACGTCTGTACACGTGTTAATTGCTACTTAAAATCATTATACGGGATTGGCCCGTTATCAGGCGATTTTTCGACATTAAACGCTCATTCGTGAGTCCCACTTATCCGGCCAATGGGACGCTATAATCTAACGAGAGCGAATGATTTTTCCATGGGTTAATTGAGAAAAGAAAAGGTTGGGTGGCTCGCGCTGCTATATCCCTTTCTTGATGAGAAGAGAGTGGGACTTTTTGGCTAAGCGAATTATAGCCCCGCCGGTCGACCCACATTCCGTCCCCCCATTAATTCCTAAGTTCGCTCGGTAAAAAAGCCAAGTGGCGCGGTGAATCGAGCGCTATTTCTTTTACGTTAACGTTTTTAATTGTATCATATGTGAAGAGCGGTATAACTTGTACAATAATGTTAGAAAAGTTGAGGGTTTTCGTGTCCCCTGGAAAGGTGATATAAAGATTAATTGTATAGCGTTTGAAAATATTAGTAGTTTTATTACGATGATTAAAAGTATGTCATGCTGAATTTTTCCAGTAAAAAAGTTCTATAATATATTAGTTGCATAGTTATATAAAAGTTTACTCGACGCGAGTAGCAAAATATGTAATAATTTTCTCTGTAATCAGAAAACAATTAAATTTTTTTTTATTATAGACCCACTTCACACTGTACATCATTTCCATCCAAAACGTTATCCCAATCCTGTGTAATTAGCTTGATTTTATTCCAACTACAGTTACGACGACGCTTAATCGATCGTCAACGACTGGGGAGGCATAGGCATCCGCGGCATCTTGCCCGGCCACTTATTTACGCGAGTCGTGCGAAAAATTCGAGCAGCCCGAGAAATCCGAGGCGCGCACGCGCGTGAAAATATTCGCCTCGTCCGCGACTTATTTCCTCGAGAATTTCCATAATACGCCTTGACTCCGGATGTCGTTGGTCGCCTGAGCGATGCCGGACGCGAGAAGCGACGTGGTTATCAGAAATATATGCGGATTGGGGTATCGAAAGGTATATGTATTTTTCGGGTTTTTATTTTTGTATTTAGTTTATGAAAATCGGTAGTTTTTGTAGACTTTATTTCAGTTATATAGTTGAAGTTGAAAATTGATGGTTAGCGTTATTCTTCATCTCGAAGAATGTAAATATCCTTTTTTCGAAATGATATTGGAGCAATTTCAGAGGTTTACTTTGAATCTCACTTTAAAATGGATAAAAAACGAAGACGAAACGCAAAAAATGAAAATTGTGAGGTAGAAAACGTAGCAATAAAAAAGAAAAATATCGGTAAACATGCCCTGAGTTCCCATCAGTGCATATTTATTTATTTACCAGTAATCCTTCCTCTAAGGAATAACAGCGAAAATTGCTTTAATTGCTGTATTTATATTGATATTCGATTTACTTCCACATTTCCATTCACAGGTATCAAGTGTATTATGAAGTTTGCATTGAACAAAACATAGTTTCGGTAAATATACTCGCTCGAGTCGCACGAAAAACATAAACTTTTTGTTGTTTTCCATTGAAAGCACAATACCACCCCAAATCTATAGGAAATTCAATTTTTCCATTGTAAATAATCCCATAGACGGTTGAAAATTGATGTTATTCTCTAGCAAAACACTCCTCTTATTTACTTCCATTAACATCGAATTACTCGATCCCTCGCAAAACAAAACCTGCAAAAGAAAAAAAAAAAAAAAAAAACAAGCGATGCTCCGACAAATTACTTTTGCCCTGTTATCGAGCCGTCCTTTATACGCTCGTCCTTTTGCGCAGCCCCCAAGTTGATTAATGCCGCTCCTTAATCGGTTAATTACAGTTTTCCAAAGCCCCGCCGCGCGCTAAACTTTTCCATCGCCGAGTTCGCGAACTCTATGTGTGTATAGGAGGGGGGAAAGAAGCTATTCTTCGGGAAAACGAGAAAAGTACGGCGATCTTGTAACGATTATACGCCCGTCGAAGCTGGCCTTTGTTGCCCGGGCTTTAAATCGCAAACTTGTCCGCAGCCAATGCTTTCACCTTTTGTTTGATGCCAGGTATATAGCCTATCTTTTCTGGTGTAATGTAAACATTCTGAGGGTTTTAGAAATGGTTTTTTTATGTACAAGTGCTAATAGGTATATGTAAAGGTTTGAGTTCATAATGAGATGTTTTATTAATATGTCCCTTGAACAAACAATATTTTAGCGGAAGTACGCAGTAGTATTGTTGAATTTGAAAATGGAATATTCGCGGTACATTGAAATTTAAATGTCATGCATTGTATTTCATTGTATTGCAGACGCTTAAAAGCGATTTTCATTTAAATTGAATCAGTGCATTATGCTATTGTAGAAGATTGTTTTTAGGTAAAATAATTAATCAATACAACAACAACAAAATAACAAACATTATCGTTCATTAATTTGTAAAGGAATCGTTTATAATCTGCTTATGAATACATCGACGTAGTCACAATCACACGTATTACGGAACACGAGATACGAGGCTTTATTAATTACGAATTTCCGATCCTTATCGATATTATACATGTACAATGGAACTCGCCGATATCACCGCGATTCGCAAACTCTTACGGCTAATCCAGAACTATCGCGAACGACGGATTCCAGTCTTTTCTCAGACAATTATGAATTACGCCTCCGCAGGCAGGCACAGATAAGCCGCGTACGATTACATTGTTATAATCTCACAGCGATGACTAACGCGAGACATTTCGCCTGCAATCGATTGCATTGTTTTCCCGGGAACATTCGAATAAATTATCGCATATTTCGGCCGAAAAATGACTTTGTCATCGGCACACGTAGTCCCCGTAAAAATGGGTCGTTCGTCATCCCTGCAACGTACATCTGATCCACGTCATTTGCTCACGAGTAGAGGCCTCCCGGACTTGGGAACTCGAGTATGTGTCTCGGGGAAAATTTTTAAAGTAAAGTCTGCGCGAAAGATACGAGGAGAAATAATAACAACATTTCGCGCGCGACGCCTATTATGTAATCTGATAATAAACGTTGATAAACAAGCTTGATTTCTCCGGTACGTTCGATACGCTTTTTTAATTTGATTCGTCATACAAGGAATTTTTTCTGCGACCGTTTGTTTGGAATTCCTGTATTTTTTTCCATGTTTTCGTTACACACGATATAGATATTTTTTTTGTCGTAAAATTCACATTTTTTTTCTTGTTTTTTCAATTGGAATTTCACGATATTTATAGACCGCACTTATATATTGTTTCGAACATACAATAATGTCTCTTGTATAATTAGCGCACAATATATTTAAGAAACATTCTCACTACACTGTAACTTCGCGCGCAAGTATAAACTTGAGTACGGTAACGTCCGCACCGTTAAATTCACCGAACCCTCCCCACGTGAAATTTTCCAAATTTCATTACAATAACGGGCGGAAAATATCGCCGGAATTTCCGCGCTTAGCCGAAACTTCGACTCGGCAAGCTAATACACCGATCGGCGCGCACTTCGAACCCAATGAATCCCAATCCCGCAACTTCGCTATCTGCGCGCGCAAGCTTGCGTTTCCGCGGATCAATGAATTACTTTGGGAGGATGAGAGTGGGAGAAGAAGCAAATTGTCATGGCCCAAGTTTCGCGTCGACGGGTGCGCTGAAGATAATGCGATGGAGAAAAAAGACTGGGATGGTAGTGCATATAACGTTTATGAAAGTGAAGTTTTTGTGGGAGGGTTTCTTCGCGTTTCGAGTTGTTGAAGTTTTCGACGTGATGAATTGAAAAGACTGTTTTTGCCAGTTTTTAATGTCCACGATGATTTATGGGCTTAATTACGAATGTATTTTTTAATATTTTTTTATGTTTATGCATATTTAATGTGATAATGAAAATCTTTTATATATGTGTATGAAAATGACATAAATTAAAATTTTACGCCCACCAAAGAAAATGTAGTAATTTTTTAACATAATATCGGAACCAAGTCATCAATATTTGTTATAAAACAACATTTACAAAATATAAAATAATTATTTATTCACTAAGGCTTTTAAATTTTTGCCAGATGTCTTAAGCTAAAAATAATAATACCACAATATTAATAATAATAGTTTCTGTATACTGTGAGCTAAAAAAATCAGATAAATAAATTACAATTTATTTGTTCGGGGATTTAACAAAATTTCTTTTTGTAATATTACGGATATGTAATGAGAAGTATGATAATTAATTAATATTGTATCGAATTAATGTTTGCTTATTGCGAAATTCAAACTTACGTTATATAAATTTATATTTCAGCTTCACTAACTTTTATTTCCCCCTTATACTATAGTATATAAATTCAGTGCACTATTTGAATTCCACATTGTCTGCCAAACAAATATTTGATACAATTTGAATATTGTATATCTCAGCTACCATAAATACTACCAAAAAGCCTCCGGAAAAACCAATCGCCCACCAATTTCAACGACATTAACCTTTTTCTCGCAATCAATCCACACGCGGCGGCCTCGCGCAAAAAAACGCACGCGCGCGCCTTCCGGTAACCTCGGCGGAGCGCGAAAAAAATTTCGTCACTCGCGCATGCGCGCATATATATAAAAAGCTAGGCGGGTGTGCCCAAAGGGCTGGCCTCTCCCCTTTTTAAGTTTGCGACGTTGACAAATGAATTAGCCCGGCGCGCGATTGATAAATGGCATTTCGCGCACTCGTTAGAATTTGGACGCGTGTGTGTGTGTGCGTCCGAAGCAGATTCCTACGACGGGTGTAGTGTCTTAGACGGGGGGCGGTGGTGCTGATTTATCACCGATTGATGATCGATCTGCCGGGATTTCGGGGACGAGGTGGTGGTGGACTTCGCGCTGTCGTGGTGGGGTGTATCGGGGTGACACGGTGTCCGTCGTTAGTAGGTCGTCGTTGGTAGCTCGTTTGTTAAGGATTTGTCTTTTTTTTTGTTGGATTAGGGGAAGATGAACGTTTAGTGTATAGAATATCAAAAGACCATTCGAGGCGTGAATATCATTGAGTAACATTTCGGGGTTTAAAAATAAATTTAGTTCGTTTCTATTTTTAAAGATATTGAAAGAAATAATCAATGGAAATATTTTAATAAATTCAATACGCGTATATGACATTGTTATTCAAACAACGAAGATACATTTGCAAGTTTTCTATGATTGTTTTGTTCTTGACGCGTGTATTATTTGTTTTTCACTCAGTGTTCGCGTTAATACTAATGTTATTTATTTGTGACATGAATAAAGAAAGACTTTGAAACAATTTTACCGCAGGCGTCGTTTTTTTTAACTATGACACGCACGTAAGCATAATTTACAATTCCTTTAGAGTTCGTTTTATTATTTTCGAGCCATAATAACTTTACAATGCGTGCGAAACGCGTGTTTATTTTAACGGAAAGATATACGCTGTAATTTAATAAAACATTTATATCTCGAAACAATTTATGAGTCATAAATTGCACATAAATGAATATAAAAATTATAAACAAACAAACCACACCTGTCGTATCAGCTTTTATTATAGAAATACGTAATTTTTACGTATTGAATTTCACCGAATATCAGACATTTTAACCGGTGCTCTTGAATCAATTGAGTGGCGCAAAAAAAAAATTAATTTGATTTATACTCTAATAACGTCAATATTTGTATTTCGCTCTCTCGCTGCGGTTGTCAAATAATTTGTATAGAAAATTTCAATGTCGACGTACATCATAAATGTTCTGTCCCTCAACGTATTTTCGCTAACTTTAAACAGAATTTTCACACGATAACCGTCCTCGACGTTATTCAAGGATTTTAATTACAATCCGCACCTCGACAATTGACAAATACAGATTACTATGTTTTACGACTTTTCCAAAGACCTTTAAAACGCTCTCACGAACCAGTGCCAATACTCGCGGTCGCAATTCCGCCTCATAAGAATGCAACGGCCGCGCTATTGGGAACCAAAGTTACGGAAAAATGGCGGCGAGTAAAATTTGAATTCCAAACGCGTCCTTCGCTCTTCACGACAATAATTATCGCCAATCCTGTACCCATTTTTTCGTCCTTCTCGCTCGCTAAACGCTATACAATGCTGCCATGCCGAGGGAAAAAAGAAACGAGAGAAAACTCGAGTATATCTGCATCGCACTCTGAAAGTGTCCCCCGCGCGCGAGCTCGGCGTTGCGCAATGTTTGCATGAAGAGCCTCTAACCGTCATAATTCGTCGTCTCGGCTCTGCTGTTTATTTTAGCGAGGGAGTAGGAAAGCGAGGGAATGTAGGAGCCGAGAGGCAGGAGAATTCTTGAAAACACCGAAATTGGGCTGGATTTGAGGACTTGTATTTTTGATGGCGCGGCGCGGGTGCAAGTCTCGACTGCAAGTGTTTACCTTCTCGTGAAAATGCGCTTCCGGGTGGGTGGGGTCCGGGCTCGTTTTAATGTGAAAATATATACGCGATGGGTGTGCCACGGGGTTTATTGTATTAAATTTCGTTATAAAATTGTTTAAAAATACTGGCGTGGTACTTAGTATGCTTTATTTTTCACTTTCATTCGAATGCTGCGTGGTCCACGTGTTTAATTCTATAGGATAATTTGTTACCGAGTTCAGCTCTCTCTTGAGGATAAATGTATTCATAACCCGGAACCTACTATTTTCGTTAAAGCGTCGCGCGTAAATCTCGAGCTTTATAATAGAACAGCCAAAATCACAAATAAAAGACTTATCTAAAATTGCAGCTGCTACTTTGAAGGGAGAGGAATAAGTCAAACGCGCGGATCCTCATAATTTTCGTAACGACGTCGTCATGCGTGATGCCCCCTGGCTCGTGCCTAATACGCGCTTGCGAGAAGGGAGAGCGTTTACCTCTTGACAAAGCGCCGATATAAATTTTCGCTGACTCGTATATTTTTTTTTATAGATAACCGCGAGCTAGCGCGCGGCCAGATAAATCGCCGAGATTTCAAATGGGGAAAATGCTTTGTTTTATTTAAACGGTGGGGAGGATCGAGTCGATGGGTCCTGCAGATTTTGGCGGCAGTAAAGAGGATTCCGAATGAATTTAGAAATTGTCGTTGGATGTAAGGATCAACCGTAAGAATTGTTTAAAGAGAAAAGTTTCTTATTTCCTCTATTAAAAAAGTGATGGCTGAAATCTGTTATCACAATAAGACTGATTCAATTAGTTGTTAAATACAAGATAACGATATGGCGCGGAAATTTAAAATTTACCTTGTACTTTTGTTAAAAGCGTAACCTTACAATTGACTCTAAAAATCGAAATACGAGAAGTTGATACTTTTAATAAACAAAAAAGGGTTATATTTTTAAGTCAACAATATTGATATCTAAAGAATCAATTATAATAACCTGAAGTTACACAACTTCCCTTAAACTGCATTTGCTATCGAACGATTTGACTCCCATATCCCATCTTCAACATAACCTACAAACCATTCAAATTAATCCTACTATTAACTCTGCCCCCCCCCCCTCTTCTCACCATAAAAAACTTTTCTTTCTTCCTCTTCCAGCCCGCGATTCATTTGCAGCGTAGAAAGAAAAAAATAAGCTCGCCATAAAAAGATCATTACCACTCGCGCGTTCGCGCGCGGGACGGCAATAAAAGCGCGAACGCCAGCACCCCGAGAAAAAAAAATTCGGATCAGCAGAGAGAGAGAGAGAGAAAGAAGCGAATGAAAAATCGAATAGCACTTACGGGTCATTGGTCTTGGGCAGGAGGGTGCCGAGCTCCTTGATCCTGTCGTTGATGTTGAACCGTCGCCTTCGCTCGACTGAAAACAGAAAATCGGCTCCCATCAATCATTGTATCACCTCTCGGCGGCGCCGTCGCGGGGGCGTGATTCGACCTTCTTTCTTTCGGCCCCGCGCGCGGCTGCATAATGGCCGGGCGCTTTGTGCGTAAGCCGGCGCACGTCTCCCCCCCCCCCCTTTTTTTTAGAAAAGGAGAGGGATCTTTTTTTTTGTTAGGGGTGAGCGCGAATTGCCTGCTTCCGAGCTTCTGTTCCGGATTTTTCGTTCACTCAACGTGCTGCTTTTGTTGGAAACTGGGACACGTGTATATTATATAGGGTTACGTAAAAAGATAAACATTTTACATGTAAATATCGGCAACATAGTTATTATTACAGATAAACGTTTTTACCGGGAAGCATACTTCGCATTCTTTGATTTTCATCAGAAACGATTTGATATATCCTATCAAAAATGCGGATACGATAAAAGCTGTCGGTTTTTATTGACTCGCTGTGGGCGGGAATCAGTGTATACCCTTATCAGTCACGAACACGCGTTAATTAGATATATATCGGCACGATTACAACTGTAATTTTATGTAATCCCTGTTCGAACAACGTGCAATATATATTTCCTTATCTGACCTCTACACCTATATCTCTCACCGCTAATCAATCAAATTCAAATCATAATTCAGGCTGGTACGTCTGCTAAAATAATTATAAAAATTCGTTTCTTATCGAGGAATTAAAACGTTCCGACAAAACGGTTCTCGCACCGGCAGGCACACAAACGCACAGGAAGCTCCTGAGTCAAACAAATTCGATAATATCCGGAAAGGCGAGCTCTCTCAGCGCGCGATAAAAATCTTCGGGGAAACTCAATGCCGGTTCTGGTGCTTACGGCCGCGTGACGATGGCGACGAGGTCGTTTTCAAGAGACGCGGACAAAAAAAAAAGAAACGAAACGGTGCGCGCGATTTCCGGGCCACAGACACGCCGCGCGACAGTTGCAAGTTGGCATTGTCCTCTTAATGGAGCCGGAAGGTGGCCCGCCGACACTATATATATATAAATGCTGCGATTGACCTGTGGCCGCAAGGAGGTTTCAAAATAAATGTTAGGTATTGTTTTGCGCGCGCAAAATGAGATTTTAATGCGTATAAATACGTCGAATTAAAATCGTATTTGGGAGTATATGGAATTAAATATTACGGTAATACGTTAAATAATGTTTAAAACATGTTCGCATTTCGGGCATACAATTTTATACCGTGCTCAGGTAATTCAATTGTACGCTGATGGCTAAATTTGGTTATAAATTTGTATACCAGTTATTGTTTCAAAAGATTTTGTATTTGCTATTCTGTTCAATTGTAACTAAATAGATTACGAATAAGAAACTCAGTATACCATTACTGAAAAGAAAAAAATGTTCTAGAATCAAGTAAATCTGACTTGTTTCGAGCAAAGATTAAGTTCATTCTACAGCATTTTTTTTCGGTGCTTGTTAAAAATGTTTCTTCTATAAATGAACCTTACCAATTTCAACCATACACTCAAAATCATCTTCCAAAACTTATAGCATCGATTACAAAAATTTAAAAACCCAGACAACTGCACAATCCCCACCACACCCATCCCAGCCAAAGACATAAAGACTCGCCGCGAGAGCTCGAGAAGGATAAAAACAATCCGGGGCTCGCGCGTAAAGTTTCATACGCGAATTGCGCGGGCCCCGAGGGATGCTGCGCAAGCTTATTCAATTTCCCTGCGCGCGCACGTCGGAAAGTCGTCGATCCTCCTCGAATCGCGGCGAGAATTATTATGAGCGATCGCTATATCTCGCGGGGATCTTTCCTCGCGTTTAGTGCACCGCGCGTATATGCGTATATTGTTTTGGATTTTCATTGTGAAGGATTGGGATGTGAATTGATTGGTAATGCGTGAGTGGAAGTAGCTGCGCGAGATTTTTCATGAACAGTGCGAAGCATTTATGTAGCGTCCCTGAAGTAACGAAACCACGAGATGTTTTGATATATACAGTATATTTCAGTTTTGCATATATCTTTTTTGTTTCTTATGCAGAACTTTTGTATATGTAGTTCAATGCAATAACCCAGACTTGTGCACATAAAAATCTTGTATGCTATGAAATATTTTTACGCTGTTTTCTGTTCATATGTTATACATATATATGCGAGGGGTGTACGAAACCGGAGTATATATACCGAAAATGGCAAAAATGTATGAAAGTGCACGGAAACGTAAACAACGCGAGAATTTTTCTAATAATTCCATTACGCTGAACACTTTGTATAATAAATAAAGCTACTTTAAATTTTACAAGAAAAAATATATATCTTCATTGAACTTACATTACTATCTGTCGGAAAATTAAACAATTCGTTCAACCCCCAGACAGCCTCAATCCAAAGTACCTCAATACGGCAGTACGTCACAGGGCCACACGTCTAGCGGGCCTAATTTACTCTCTCTCTCCCCTCGGCCTCCGTAATTTCTCTCGAACTCAAAAGACCCTCACTCCGTGTCCCATTGTTCCTCTCGCGCCTCTCTTTTCGCGGATAAAAAGCACCGTGATAAAGTGCCACTCCGCGCTAAAGGTAATCGCCTCTTTTACGACGCCCTACGTTTTACGATAAGGCAGCGTCGCTGCGTGATATAAGTTCACTCGAAAATTTCATAATCTACTCGAGAGAGCGCCGGCCGCGATTCATCGCGATTCGTCAAGCTTTGCTCTCGGCCCTGGATGCCTCGAGCCTGATTTAGTGCGCGCTTGTGTGCGAATTGAATGTTGTGTGTGTGAATGGGAGAAAAAGTAATGCGTGGTTTGAGTAGCTGGAATTATGCGGGGATGGGATTATTGTGCAGGTGCGTACTTGAGTGTATTCAGTGGAAAATATATATTAATTGAGAATTTCTGGTGCGAATTCTTTGAGGGTTTAATCAGAGTAAATACTTGTCAATGATAAAGTAATTTTTTTTTTTTTGCAGATTTAATGTAGTAATAATATAAATTTAACGTAAAAATACTAACGAAGAAAATTAAAAATTGAATCGCAGATGTAACATTTGCTATACAGTACGAAACAAAGGATATTGTAAAGAAAATTACTTGGGCATTTAATTTTCCTTTTATTCTGTTTCTCCCTAATTAATAAGCAATGTTTCAAACCGTATCCAAGTACATGCAAAAATGCAATAAACCTTATTTTTCGGAATTTTGTCATTAAAAGCATTTCCTGCCAACCTTACAGTCTTTTGTATAATTCAAAACACACTTTCAATCAAAATTAAATGCAAACCATTGAATAGTAGTGCCGAATGTATTCGCCAATATTATTAACAGCCCCCATATTTAGCACTTTATTATTGTGTCCCACTTACGCCCTGCATTAAACCGTATAGACCAGAAAAATTGAATAGCAGCGGATCGTAATTCCCGGATCCACCACTCAGTATATATCCATAATTTTCTATATAACTCACCGTAAAATCACCATTCAACCCTAACTCGTCCAAAAACCCGTCGCTTTTCACCGCTGCAGCTAAACACACACGCGGGCATTTGGAATTCCCCCTCTCCTCCCACCTCCTCTCCCGTAGAAAATTATTCACGAACATTCGCGTTCCGCTTATCTAATCCGCTCGCGCGCGCTCGTCGAATTCAATTGACGAAAATTGTCTCTCTCTCTTTATTATCGCGCGGCAGGTGGCGCGGCATCGATAATGACAAAACGTGCTCGGCCTCGCGTATATATACGTATATAGCGAGCGACGACTCCTAATCGACGCTAATCTCTTTCTCTGACTTTCCGCGTCCCGCCCGTGTCTCTCTCTCGGTTTGGCTTAAATAGCGTGCGATTATGCGATTTAAAATTAATTTTGATACGTACTAATATTGTTTAGTGCGGATGACAGGCGAATTAGTGAGCGGTAAATATCATTCGCTTGTTATGTGTGCACATAATATATGATATTCGCCGAGAGGTTTTATAAAATTTCGGGGTAATTAGCGCGAAATGCAAATGTCGGTTATTAAGTGAGCTCGTTGCTTGTCAAAGCCCACACATTTAAAACATTTCCCTCGTTAGAGGTACTCAATTAGGCATATTTAGGCTTCAGCGTCGCACAGTCCCATTGACTTATATTTTCAATTGGTATAAACTGCATGACCTACTGATATTAAGTTAGTCGCGAACTTTATTACTGTTATAATGCACTATCGTGTATTGAATTACAAAATCGAATGGTTTGTTTGTTTATTCAGCGGCATGGAGTCTACTTCATTGGAAATTTCGTGATATCGTTCGTTTTCGCGTTTTCGATAAAAGCTGTAATGGAATCTCAATAGAAACGTTAATAAGTCGAAATTTTAATCTTCTAAATTTTGATATATCTTTCTATTTGTACAATACACGCGAAATTTTATTACTATTAATTATTCAGCTGACATATTGTATTTTTCTTGCTGCTATTCATTATATTAATCTGATAAACATGAAGTTTAATATATGTTACAATATGCTTTCAAGCATTGTGCATAACTTTAAATAACGAAATAATAATGATACATCTAACTTGTCAATAGCTCTTTCAATAATTTAATAATATATGAGTTTAACATTGTAATATAATTATTGTTAATTGTTGAACTAATTACAAATATCGTATATTCACCATTGTACATACATTTGCTCTTTTATCATCAATTTTGTTAAAAATAAAATAATGATAAGTATAATTATATAATACAGATTTTGAATTTGAATAATAATAATTATAATATATTGACGGAGTAGTAGATAATTATTTCAATGGAAGTGGTCAAGAAAATTTTTAATGTTCTTTACGTTAGCTTTTATTATTTAAATAGCTAAACTTCATAAATTTTAAAAAGACAGAACATGATGTATCTCTCATAATTTGACTTTTATTAAATAACATTTGAGAAAATTTTTCAACTTATCGCTATTCCACCAAATATGATAAATAGATCAATAAACTAGCCATTACTCAGATTCACTTGCTATAAGTTACACGTATTCAACGATATTTGTGATTGATACGAATTCGTTGTAAACACAGCCATTACAACGTCCACCTAATTACGAATCTAAATCGGAAACTATCTAAGCTTTCATTTCTCCCAAATAAGAGAAGCATCTCGAAAAACTAGACCAATCACAGACTTCTTTTTCTCTTCAAGAGAGAGAGAGAGCGAGTCCATGTCCTAACAAAGGCCCAACTCGATCGCACCTCGCGCGCACGGGCAACAGACACGAGCTTATTGCCTGGGCGCGAAAACTTTTACGTCTCCGAAAAATGTCCCGCGCGTGCAGAGACGGGAATCGCAAAGAGAGAAAGAGCGAACAACACCTGCGACAACGGCTGCGAGAGACTATAGTTCTCTTCGCCGAGTTTTGTCTCGCTCACGTGCGCCCGACTGCACCGAAAATAAAGGCACGCCCGAGTTTCTCTCGCTCGTCTTTAAGGCGGAGAGAAAGAGGGAGGGAAGGAGAAGAAGAAAAAGGGAGAAAAGTTTTCTGGAGGACTGATTAGATTACGACGGTTAATTCGGATAAGGACGATCGAACGTGCCACAGACGTTCGAGAGAAAGAGAAAGAGAGCGAAAATGCGAAAAAGTGGAGAAAAGCGGGTGGAGAAATGATCGATTCGGGCGCGAGGGGCTAAACGAAAATCATTTTCGTAGAGTTTCTTTCTTCCTTTTCGAAGGGGGCGGGAATCGTTTCTTAATTAAGAGAAATCGGCTTTTAATCAGTTCCACGAAAAATCTTTACAACTTTGCTGATGAGAAATTACACGAGTTTTGTCGGTGGCGATTATTTTACACTGATGTTACGTGAAATCTGCAACTATTTGCAATTATTGATATAGAAGCCTTAAACCGCATCAAACAGCGTGGAAAATTCATGACAAAGTAAATCAAGAATCCATAATAACGAGGGTACGCGTAAAAATAAATTAATCTCCGCCTTTAACCGAAAAACAAATTTGCTTTCGCGGAAATATCGCGCGCTCGCGCGGCCCTTAATTTTCCGCGCGTGAGCTCAATGCGAATATCGGTAACAGTTTAAATTATGGCCTCACTGAATCTCTCTCGAAAAATGAAATTTTCATTACCGGCATTCATCGCAGCGTTCGACTGTTCTGCTTTTGTTTACTGATTAAAAATTGCATTAAATGTATAACCGTGCAAACCAGGCGTTTTATACATTCAACCCCTTTAAATATAAAATACACAATATTACGAGTAAAAATACACACGCGTGTGATTTATCGGTTCGGGAATTTGGACAATGCGCGCGCGTCGATAACAACGAATCATTATACGCAAAAGTCGCCGTAATTCACAGCTATATAAGATTATAATCACGATTATAATTCGCATGCGCGCGAAATACCGTGTCATTAGGTCGCGCATCTCTCGCGCTCTGGATTTTAATGACTCGCGGTGCTGGTGACGTGACGCGAATATGTTACACGACGCGCGCGTTTATAGAACCGATGAAAGTCGTCCTTGCGCGAAGTGAAACCGCTTGCCTCGAAATGAATTTCAAATGAAAAACGCGGGCGGATTGTCCTCGCGCGTGGCCGCGATCGGTATCTATAGCGTTTGCTGATGTAACGTTATGGTGACGCGCACGGTTTTCTTCCTTTTGACGGGCGTGACTGCAGTGTTTTGGAAGGAGAGTTGTTTGTTGTCGTGGAGAAGAGGGATGTTAAGGCTGGTATTTTCAAATGATTTCTTTTTCCTCAAATTCTTCGTCCAATTATCTTTGTGGTAAAGATTTTAAAAAAACATTTGGTAGAAAATTTCCCTGCCCTTTATGAAAAATTTTGAGGTCTTTTAAATAGAATTACAAATAAATTTAATAAATAAAATTTTCGGTTAGATATACCAATTTTTATACAATTGATAAGAAACGGTATGAAATACTACACGCATTTTCGTGAGGCATTTTTTTTATCTATGTACTGTTTTACTCTTTGCCAGTCATTACATTTCAGAGAAGGATAATTTTCACATTCCCTAATTATCATCTCCCTTTTTAACCTTTCTCGTGTTACACTCAACGTCCGAAACGCGCGCGAATTCTCCGTAAAATTCACAACGAGCGAACGGAAAGAATTAGCCGGGGGGCGTAATAAGCTAATTAAATAAATTCGCAGAGGCGCGGCGGGCACTCGCGGAAAAATCCAATATGAAAATTGGGACGGACAAACAAAAAGGAGGAGATTAGAAAAATTCAATTACCGGTAATGCCGAGAGCCCGTAGAACGAGTAATTTTAATGAAACTGCACGAGGGAGTGCGCGCGCGAAAAAGGAGAAAAGCGCGTGACAAAGGGCCAGATACACGCCAATAAAGAGGAGAGCACGAGCGAAATAAAATTCGTAATTTCGCCGAAACATCTGTGCTTCCTCTGCAGTATTATTTTTGCCGGCCTTCGTCCATCTTTGTATTTTCTCTCTTTTTCTTTCTCTCCGCTTTTTGGCCCTCCCTTTTTACTCGTGCCACTTATAATGCGCGTTTTTCTCCATTCCCTTTGCCGCCCCCTACCCATCGTCCTATTTATATTTCGCGTGTGCACCTCCTCTGTATTTTTGCTCTCCCCGGCTTCTCTGCCATTTCAGTCGTAAGTGCGCGGAATACGTTTATTTATTTTAAAAAAAGCTGCTTTCTGGAGAAAGAAAGGGAGAGAGAGAGAGAGAGAAAGTCGCGAAAACGTAGCTCCCAGTGATATTTGTATGGACTTGAGAAAGAAAGTTGTCCACGTTGCAGTTTACATCTTTTGTTGTCGGTGGAATTCATATGAAAATATCATCCGCGTTTATGAACAAGTTTTAAAGTTACTTTTAAGGAAAAAAAAATATTAGAAAAGCGAAATTATTCAAATTTATTTTTCTTTCTACATCATATAGTATTTTAATTTTCAATAGTAATGTAAACGTCAATTAATTCTTATCAGTTTTGCGTATGCAGCTTTTAAAATAAAAATCATCTTGATTATAAACCAAATGGTTAAAATGGCGTTAAAAAAATTTATCTCAATGAAATTTCAGCAGTACTAGCAGAAGAATGTGG
Organism: Torymus auratus; assembly: GCA_900474315.1. NCBI lineage: Eukaryota > Metazoa > Arthropoda > Insecta > Hymenoptera > Torymidae > Torymus > Torymus auratus. The sequence goes on from UXGD01000108.1 coordinate 31,483, forward strand.
CATATTCAATTTCCGTTTATTGACGAATACCCGTGGCAGATAAAATTTTTACATTATTAACTTTTAAAATAAATTCTATTTCTCGTACTACGAGGGGACTGAATATTAATATAAAAAAATCATCATTTTTGCATTAATTATATTAATTTTTCCAGTAAATTGTTAAATAATAAAGAATCTAATAGTTTCTCAGATTCGAGTTCCGTGCAGCAAAATCCGACTGTAAAAAAAAGATGTTCAGTCCTGCAGGTGCCCTCCTTCGGAAATTTTTCAGTTACACTCGTTTCTCTACGAATTTTTTTATCCGAATCTTCAAGCTCAATTAACACCACATCACGTCTCTCTCCAACCCACGTACTTCACTCGCGCTGCCCTATGTCCCTTTAAAAAAACCGCGAGATATTAACTGGGGGAACTTGCAGGGGATGAGTTTCTCCCGTACATACCGGATTCGATTGCGCGCGAGAGAGAGAGAGAGTCGACAAAAATGAAAGTTCGCCCGAGCGTACGCGGTATAAATTTTTCGAGTGAAAGAGGGCAATAACGCGCTGACTTTCGCGAAAAGGGCGCGTGCGCTGCGGATAGGATGTAATATCGCGGCTCGCGCACCCGTTAATGAAATATTTTTCGAGTAAACAGTTTTTGTAACTCGTTTGCACGGATCGGTCGACACTTTCTGTTTGGATATTGAAAATATATATATATTCCGAGAGCGTGCGGCGAAACAAAATATTGGCCGTGCGGAATACCAAAATTATTGCTGTGCGACGACCAATGTGAATCGACGTGAATTGCCAGTTTCTTATTGTTATCATTCTCGTCTTTAATTCTCATTTTACTGCGAACAAAACAACGCAGTATAAAGAAGACAAAAATTCAATTAAAAAGAACTTTTGGTTAACCCAGATTTCCTCGGTTATACAGAAAATTGTACGCGGACCTATTTTGTTGTCCTTGCTTTGCAAAAACGATCTAATGGACGTTGATGGAAATTCTTTTCACAAAGACCTGCATTTGTATATGTACGTTGAAAACTTAATTTCCGCGCAATTCAAAATAGAAGCTGCAAAGTAAACTTCATCATGCGAAATGAATTTTCCCGTTTTTATAATTCTCGCTAATAGGGAAACAAGAGTAGCTCCCGGAAAGAAATTTCTTTTAATTCAACAAACCAACCACCCGGTTGTCAACATTTACGCAAACCATCTCGCATTCCTCCGCAAAAGACAAAGTCTAAGAAAGCATTGCTCTCTCTCGCTCACTCTCTGCTAGAGCCCTTAATAATTCGAACTCGGCCTGCGTCCGCGGCACGCACATGTCTTTCTTTGAGACCCGGGCCAAAGGCGAAAGAGACTCGACAAGAGGCAGCCGTACCTACGTACATACATATATGCACGTAAAAAGAACGACGACGCGGGCTTTGAAAAATTTCGCAGCGCCAGCCGCGGCGCTGAATATTTGATGCACATAGGGAATGCACTTTTACTGACGGAGGGGGGAGGAGGAGGTAAAAAAGTGCGCGGGGAATGCGCGCCCGTCTTTTGCTCGCGTGTCTTGTTTCCTCGCCCTCTCTTTTTCCCGTTTTCGCTTTCCCGGAGTAATGTCGTTACGCGCGAAAGACAGAGGACGATCGATCGTTGCATAGGGTGAGAGGGACAGAGAGAAGCGCTTGGTCTTTGCGACTTGATGGAAATGTGATTACCAAGGGAAGTTGTGTATATGTGCTTAGTTTCTTTTGGGGGGTAAAGAATTTTGATAAGTGATTATGGTTGGTTTGGGGTTTTAGAATACAGAGGTGCTATGGCAAAACTCAAAAAGTCGGATATGTGTACGCGTCAGTTTGCTTTGAAGAAATTCCAAAGTAAGTTGGCTAAGTGATTGTGAACTTTTCTCTCTCGGAAAATTTTTCGGATATTGAAAAGCTTAGAATTCTCTCGGATATTGAGAATTCTATTTTCAAAGGGAAAAGAAGTAAACCACTTTACTCGCTGGTCCTAGGGAAAATTGTTAACTTTCTGTGATAAGTAAAATGTTTTTCTTAATTTACATCTTACGTTTATTGATTGGCGTGATGTTTATAGTTATCGTCAAGTTATTTCGTATTTTCGTATTGTGAATTTATTAACGAGAAAGCATACATATATACGTAATATTTTTGTAACGCGAAATCAAAATTTGACGGTTCAACAAACACCTGCCATTTTGAAAGTCCGCGTGTATATATTTTCTTCTTAAAAAAGTCCAATCACTTGTACAAAAGACAACTCAGCCCAACCGATATATCCACTTTGATATTTATACTGGCAATGAAGACCGAACCCGAGAGCATTGAGCAAACGACTGTACACCGGGACTTCGATTTTTGTTATGACGTTAAATAAGATCTCTCTCTCTCGCTTTCTCTATTAATACACTTATTGAGATAATAAATTTCGTTTTTGCCACGCTGCTCCTTGACTCTTTTTTTTTCGTTCGCACGCGGTGCACCGCAACGAGGTTTTGGTAGACGACGTCAAAGTTTAGACGAGAGAGAGAGATAGAAACAGAGCCGAGGTTGGCCCAAGAGTTTTTTTTTCGCGAGATTGGCCAATTCGAATTCTGGTTGCGTTCGCGCGGGCGAGATTTCCATGGTAAAACGAAAATTCAGCCGCGGGGATTGGCGTATACATCGGGGACGCGCAAAAAATTTGTTATACGTGGCTTAAACTGCAATCTCGGCCGAGTATAACGAGTGTAAAACGATCGAATTATATCACCCTCAACCGAAAATCCTCTTCGCGCCGTAAAAACAAGAATTACTCCCGCGCATCAAAGACGCACTTTGCTCGTTCTTATAAGCTCTTGGGACATCCAGGGGCTTTGCCAAAATATATGGAATTGAGGAAATGCGTTCGAGTTAAAGATTTATGAAGCCGACTCGACGAAAGACAGGAAAGAGGAAGAGCGAAAGAGTCCATTTAAATGCGCAAAAAAAAATCCGGTGAAATTCTTAAATATAGAACGAGTATAAAAAAAAAGATTTATTTTTTTACGGTTATATGCTGGATGAGTCACCATATTATTCGTGTCATGAATGCTAATTATTGATGTTATAAATAGATTTTTTCTATAACTCTTTTGTGTCTGAGAATTCTACTTACAGTTAGAATGAAATAAGGTCAGTGGAAAAAAAAAAAATCTCTAGCAAAAATACTACAAATCTTTACAACTCTGGAGCATCCTTGAATTATTAAGAAGTCAACAAGTCGGTTCCTAATGATTTTTACCACTTTTAAGGTTTTTAAAAACAGTACTAGAACTTTCAAAAACATTCGGAGCCGATAAATTTGATTCACAAGAAACAAATCCGATCACTGCAGTCGAGCTATTCGCCGAAAAATCGTACGGATCTCTCGAAAGTGAGAAGACACTGAAAATGCGCGGCGTCGTCGCTCTAATTGGCAAAACAAGTCGGACAAGTCGGAAATCCGGTCTCCTCCAGACTGCGAAGATAAAAGGAAGACTTGCTCGGCGCGCCCGGAGACTCCGAACTCGATAAACTCGAGGAGATTCGAAGATGTCAGTTGTCCTCTTAATGTTTCGACTTCTATATACATATATACAGTGCTCGTATTTGTCTTTCTCCAGTTGCTTCTTTTTTTTCGAATTTCTCTCAATATTTTGACCATGTCAAAAGTTTCGCGGTATGAGGTCATCGCTCTTACACTAATGGTAGCCCGTGTTCTTGTTTAAACTAAGCAGGTACAGGTTTTAGGAGTATATTGACTTTTAAAAGCAAATATTGAACGGATATGAGAAAAGTGGTACTATACTCGACATAACATTTTTGTTGTTGTTTCAAGAAATGTCGTATGTATAATCATTAAAATTGAATTTCTTTTTCTTTTCTTCGGTTGCTACGCAATTTGACAACCACCTATATAAACCTACTACTTCGAATACCAGCTCGTAAGAAGCCTTGATACTATATCATCTCCCCTTCGGCACTCCAAAAGCTCGGAACCAGCTGCAAATCCCCTTTTTTCGAGGTCCGATTAGCCGTGACGTCGTGAAAATCCCCTATAATATACTCACTCATGTTGTGATTGTCCTTCTTCTGTCTATCCTTGGCCAAGGCGTGGATTTCCGCGTCGGTGAGCAGCAACGGCTCAGGCTTGATCTGCAGGTCGGGCAGGCTCGACAAGCTGCCCGACTGTCCGTCCTTGAGTTGGTCGCCCAGCGAGCCAGCCTCGAACGACAGTATGTCGTCCAGGAGATCCTCCGCCTGCGGAAGAAGAAAGAGAGAAATAATGTTAATGCGAGCTATATGGGTATCTCGGTGGTGATTAGCAGTGATGAATGGTTGTTGAGCTACGAGAGCTGTGACGCAACAGCGGTTGTATATTAAACAGTTTTCCGTATGGAGGTGGTAGGGAATTGTGGTGTAAAATTGTTTGCTATATGCGAGAGTAACGATAGGTGAAAAAAATGTCATTGTCGATGGGGAAAACGTTTTGTTATTTTATTTGAAAAGCAAATCTTAACTATACATAGTAATAATTTTAGTGCTGCAATGACTTTGCGAAATTATCGAATCCTTAACTATATGGAATCATCGTTATATTCTTGCGTTTTTATATATCCTCAGTCTGAATATACTTCCCTGTAGCAAATTTCACAATGAATTCTATAAAGTTTATACTCTCATCTCTTGCTCGCTAAAATAAACGGCATTCTCAAATATTACGTAACCCTCGTTTCCTCACAATCGCGATATCGTTAACGAGAAAACGTGCACACACACGCGAGACGGTTGAAGTTAACAATTTCATCATTCGCAAACAGAATATGTCGCGACTGTTAAAGAGCCAGATAAATGCGCGCCTTATCATTTTAAAGTACATTAACTTTTCTCGTATCAGGTATATATAAGGCAAAAATAAAGATACAGCCCAAAAGTGGGTTAAATAAATGTAAAGTTATTTTTACAACCGCGCGCGTACATATAAACGATTCATCGCGCGTTTTCCTCTCTTGTCAGCAGAAGACGAAGGAAAAGAAAAAGAGAAAAACAGGTTCAAACGACGTGGCCAATATAATTCCTCGCATTAGTATTCCGCGAATAATTAGCAACTGGTTCCTATTCGTATATATATATCCTCTCGGAATTATTAACAACATTCCGGCGCTGCGCAAAGTCGGTGCGGTATAAGTGCGGTTGCATTGTTTTTCCTTTTACGAAATACATATACACACAAGCATATAAACGAAGAAGGAGAAACGATATCGATGTGGATATCGCAAACAATTCTTTATTTACCGGGGATATAGGAAAATAACATGGTTGTGATAGACTCTTATAATTTTCTGCAATTGTTTCGAAACTGCGCAAACGGATTTAGAAACTCTTCCGTATACAGTTCGTAAATAAGTGCGGGGCTTCGTAAACGAGCGCAACATGTTTTGCAGAAAGTTTTCCAAAATACTGGATCAATTCTATCTTTGAGGTTCTGTGTACAATCTTTGACCCTGTTCATCATTTTTTTCTACCTCAAATCATTAACCAATTCAGCATTCAAACTGCAGCAATGACATTGCTTTACCACTGCTGCCTTCTGTTCACACTTCCCTTGTCTAATAACGATTTTCCCACAAAATCCTTACCCCACATCATAAAATCAAACGACACGCCTAAAATTCCACCCCTAATTCACTACGGTCCCCGTCGTTATTTCGCCGCGGTCAGCTCTCGAAAGTTTCCGCGTGCGCGCGTGGCCCTCGCGATAAATCAGCACGGCAGAGACGCGAATCAGACTCCATGGTTTTCCGCTCGCGTTTCCGATCTCGCGCGGAGTCGATCGAGCGGATGATCGATGCCCGGCGACGATGTCCCGCGGCGTTCGCCTAACTATCTCTCTCTCTCTCTCCCAGCCTCTCCTCGTCATCGCGATTTATTGCGGCGTCCGGAGCTGCCATGGCCGATTCGGTCCAGATGCGATAGTTTAGCGATGAGTCGAAAAAGAAAAAACAAAAAAAAAACGAGCGTCAGAGATGGATTGATGGATGCGCGGTTAGTTTATGGCGCGGAGCTTTGAGCTAGGTATCCTGATTATGAAAACTATGTGCTACACCTGTGTGTTGCGTTCAATATTAGTAGTTATCACTTTTATGAAAAATAAATTTAGCTCTTTTTAGACTGGATGTATAACTATGGCGAAATTTCAACTCGTTATTATCAGTACTTTAAATTCCCGATGAAGTTATATTAGCCGCACCATTCCCTTAGTTTTTCTTGTACTTACTAATCAACCTTGTACCAAGAAACAATTCTTTATAAATATAAATCACCATCGATTTGAAGAAGAGGAAAAGACCTTAACATTCGCGATCATTTGAAAAACATCGAGGGCACCCCTCTTACATAAACCCAACGCTCTGTCAAAACAAAACGAATGATCCTCCGACACGTGCGCATATACTACGCGCGCGTCGCGTTCTCTTTTCCAGGGCCGCACCGCACGCGCGAGTGCGCGTATCTCTCCGCGATCATATTCCGGTCGAGTCGCGCTTAATTCATCGGTTCGCACTCGCACACATACACAGACACTTGGCGCGCATCCATCTCGCTTATTATTGTTTACGTAATGTTTACGTAAGTAGCGTCCTCGCGAGCGAGTGAGTATATATACGTATATAACGTCGAGTTTTCGATGCGGTCTTATCTCGCGCGATTTCGGCGAGTGCGGGGGTTCACATTGTTGGGTCGGACGCGACGCCGAATTTGAATGCTGGGTATATACTGGTGTAGTATACGGGTATAGTGGAGTGTGGGATGTAGAGTGTTCATTGTATATACCAGTTACCATTGAACGATGTATGCTTATCATTGCCGTGTGAATGAGAAATATATTTTTAATTATTCATTAGTTAATTTGTGTGATGCCTAACGTAATTGTATAGCCAAGTGTGTATTGAGCGAAGATTCGATCTTTAATATTGAGTTTCTCGTACGCCGTATTGAAAAATAATGTTCGCGATGCGTGTGTGGAATTAAATTTTACTTCTTTTCGGCCTAGAAAATCCAATTTCATGAAAAGCTTTGATAAGAATCAAGTGCTGACTAGGAATTAGGGCGCAGTAATTATCAGCGAAAGATTTAAAACACTTGAGGCCACTTACTTTGTACTACCAATGACACATGCTCTAGTTATAACATTTTTAACACTGATTCGAGTTATGAAAATCACGCTTTACATACCGATATATTACTCGTAAACCAAGCTTATAGCATTGAATTTCCCAATCGCGCGAAAACATCTATTTCCTTTTAAATGATTAAGTTTGCCCGCAGCGTAGTTCGCTTAATTAATTCAGTCATCGATTATTATTCCTGCAATTTGTTTCAACGACGCAATGAATTAAGCTCAATCATAACCGTCGAATAAGGAAAGCGACTTTCGAAATGGCAGAAAAAGTTAGCCTTCGCGCGCTTACAAACGTTCGTAAATCACATAATTTATATACTGTTTAACACGCTAATGAAAGTGTCTATACATTTAAATGCAATAAATGTTGCAAATTTAATGAGCCAATGGTAAAAACCCAAGAAGAAAGTCAAAATTGAGCAACGAAGCGCATGCACACGCAGCTTTTATTTCGAAACTGTAAAGTTTGCGGGACAGTGCGAAGAATCTGTCAGACTGTGAAGAAAGGCCAAATTTAAGAAACTTTTCACTCGCGCCTATACGATGCACTTTCTTCTTTTTTCCCGTGTCCGGAATACATAGCGCTCGCAATGTTGCGCGAAAAATGCATTACACGATCGGTCGATTATTCGCATGAGCAAAAAGTTTTCGACTCGAGAGCCGACGCGCAGAATTAAAGCGCGCAGATATATATACTCCTTGTTTTACGCGGTGTAAAATATCTCGTAAATTCCTTTTGTCGTTATTAAGAAAGGCTCATAGTTATTGAGCGCGAGGCTGAACGGACGCTTCGCGATGTATATGAATATAACGTTCCCTGTAAAATTCCAGCTTTTTGCGCTCATAAAGCTACGTAAAATGTGAATAAAAAGGATGCATAAAACGCATTATTGATCGTTTCCGAGAAACTGTAAATTTTTTGATTATTTTAGTACCTATAATGTAGAAGAATTACTTTTTAAATACGGACTTTAAGAATGCTTCGAGTCGATCATCAAAACATCTTGCGTAGATTTTTCATATATAAAAATTTTTTGTTTTACCTTATTGTCTCCGCTAAGGACATTCGATACTGATTAATTTTATATACGACAATCTGACTATTATTACGTAAAATGGAATATAAAAAATGGTAAATACAAATCAACCTGGTTATTGGGAAGCGATAATGAATTATCTACCATCAATAATAAAACATTTAATCCGACAGTTCAATGTACTGCCCTCTGCTCCCTTTTCTCTCATTTCTCAATACGACTATAATCCAAAAACGAAACGCACTCGAAAGAGTACAGCAAACAAAGCCAACAGTTTCAACAAAATAAGCATCTCGTAAATAGCCGATTATAAGCGTTAATTTCTGCCTCCCCCTTCCATAAACAAAAGCTCCAGCACGAATAATACCCAACGTACAACACGCGGCGATAATACGCAGATAACATTTTTGGCCACTCTGCTGCAGCGATCGAAAAAGCTTCCCCTAATAACGACAACAAACCACCTTAATTAACCCAACAACAATTGGCCCTCGGGAGAACGCGCTGACTCACTACAACGCATACACGCGCCCTCTTTATATTCCTTTGACGAGAGCGCGAAATTCGATTTCGCCGCTGACCCGAATCCTCTCGCGCTAGCGCATAATGAACGCAGAGCGCTACTCGCGCGGTCAATTGATCGCGAAACTTTGCAGTGTAGTAGTGGTGTACAGTAACAGCAGCAGCAGCCTCGCGTCGCGGCCGATCAATTGGAGTGGATGCGCAGCTGCCGGTAGTAATAGAAGTCGTAGTGTAGCAGTAGCCAGCTGACTTCTCGCGTATTATAACGGGGAGACATCCGCGTGCAGCGAACGCTACTTTGTAGAGTGTAAGGGAGGATATGGGGCTCGATTAATTGCCGTTCGATTGTTAATTTCGCGGTATGAGGGTAAGGGTATACGGATTGCGTGGTCTGAGGTGCTATGTTGCGATTAGGTTATAAAAGGTGGAAATAATTATTCTCTAAAGTTCAATTAGTGAAAAAACCACTAAACATTAGTTGAAATTTTTCCACCGTAGAATTAGTGAATATTCATTTATTCTTAGTGGAAATATTCACTATTTAAAATAGTAAAACTGTTAACTAATGTTTAGTGGTTTTAACTTTATTTGAACTAATATTTAGTGGTTTTAACTTCGTTTCAATTAATGTTTAATGGTTTTAACTTTGTTTTAACTAATTGTTAGTGGTTTCAACTTTGTTTTAACTAATGTGTAGTGGTATTTTCACTAATTCAAATTTAGAGAGTAAATTTCGAAATTGAATGGAAAATACATAATTTTATACGCAAGCTAATAAGACGGCAACGATTACACTGTTTCAATTTCCAATAACTAAGTGAATATTGATAATTTTCTTCACGATTCCTCTAGAATCGTCGCGTCCGTGCAAGGCATAAAATTACATTCCTCTATCCCGCTAGTGAGCCTTGACATCGCATCGCGGAATCGATTCACGGAAACAACGAGGAGAGAAGATAGATAGACCGTCAACAATTAATCAAGCGAACTGCGGAAAATTTCAGCGCAATTTCATAACCGTCAGGAGTAAATATCTGAAATGATACGTGTCGAAAACGTGTTTTTTTGCTTTTTCTTCTCGAAAACGGGAACTGATTTAGAACGCAGTCCATAAATTCCTCAGGCGCTCCGCGGTTTCGCAACGTGTGCGTGCTCGCGAACTTTTATCTATACGCGGCCTATCGTTGCGCGTAATCCTACGCGAGAGGCGCCAATAAAGCGCTAAACGGAGACAATATATCCATAAAGCCGCGCATAAAGCCGATATTTCACTCCCCGACTATACGAGAGATTTTTCATGGAGAGTGCCGGGAGAGTTAGGTACCTTGAGAGATTTTTATAATGATGCTTTAGAGAATTATGGCGATCATCCACTGGCTTTGGATTACTTAACGAACAAATTTCACGCTATCAATATAGTGTAATAATTTATGAAGGAATCATTTGTTGGTACATTGATAAGGTAATATCGAGTATAATTATTTAAATGAAAAGTGAATCATAGATAAATAATAAATGCTTTTTACCTTCAACAGTTCGGAATAATAAGCCACGACCAATTTCCACGCATTTACAAACGTAAAAGTTCGTAAAAGCACCGTCCTAACCGATTAATTAACCAAGATCCCGTAGAAAACTTACTTTTTAAATGAATTACTCGATCGCGCCATCAACCATAAGTAATCACTTCCAGCGTCAAGCAGGAGGGGACTTAAATTAATTATCTCCCATATCAAGAGTCCATTCGGTTTTAGAATCGGCCACCGTAAAAAAGGAAACTCGAAGCTCTCTCTCTCTCTCTCTTTCTTCCTTGAGCGTAACGCGCAGAACACGAGCAGTAAAGGATTCTGCGCTTTATCGTCGCCCATTACCCCGATGAGATATACGCGCGCGGTAAAAGTCGGCCACCGCGACGACGACGACGACGACGATTTTGAGAATAGCGCGCGCGCATGGTGTTCGTTAACGACGTTCGCGAGGCCTCCGGCACTGCTCGAAACTCGCGACTTGTTCGCCGCGAGGAGTTGTGGGCTCTCTGTTATGTACCGGGTATGATTCTTTTATGGGTTATATGTATCGGAGAAAAGTAAAAGCTGTTGCTGAAGAAAAGTTTATGTCTTAATTTGGAGAGATAAATCGTTTTAGTGGTGTGCGTGAAATTTTATTTTACGCACTGATTTAGATGCGTCAAATTAAAATTACTTAATTCGTAGAATAGAATATTGGTACTTATCCCTAAAATATAAACATTCCAATAGTAGATAACATGTATACACCACTAATAATCATTAATCAGTGCATAAAATGGAATTTTACGCTTTTCTGAAAAGTATTTCTAAATAGATAGATATTCGTTTATGAGATTAAATACAAAATTTCACCCCCATTAACAAGGCTATTTTAAGTAAGTTAGCTAAAAAATATGACGTAATAAATTTGTTTTTAATGTTTGATTATTATAAAGGCACAAAACCGACGTTACTTACAATTTTTATAAACATTCGAAAAAATATAGTTAAACTGATTTAAAAATTGTATTTATATGCCACTCAGGTATATTTAATAAATCAATCGTGAATTTAGAATGAGCATAAAAAACAACCTCAAAAAGTAGATAGTGTAAATTATGCGTTTGAATATATCTGAAGATTTAAAAGCTACAATTTTACCGAGAAAAGGCCTGTAAAATAAATTTTATTCATAGGTAAAAAAAAATTTACGTCACAGAATTTATGAGTTACTATTTATGGTCCAAAAAAAATGTATAGTATCTTTAAAATTGTCACAAATAATAAAAATAGATTGTATAATCCATAATCGTTTTTCAGCATTGTAACCTAAAAGTACGTTCATTTACAAATAAGTATAAAAATTTCAAGAACTTAGTAATATAATTAACTCAATAACCCAACATTTCAAGAATAGTAATATAATTAACTCAATAACCCAACTCAACATTTCAAGAACCAGTCATTTTTAGGTACCAGAAATCGACTCTCCAATGCCCGCCAAAATCCGTTTCCTGGAGAGTGTACACTCTTCATGTGAATAAAAGACTCATTCAATCATTCGCCGTCGAAATTCTGCAACCAAAGCCTCTCTTTCTCGCTCTCGCTTTTCCCCTTCATCGGCCGATATCTTTTCCATTCCGTTCGCGTGCCTCTCGTTGCACACACATACATACATACATACGCTCAGATAACGCCTCGCGCCTGCAAATGCGCGTCCCGCACGCAATCCGTAGAATGCGAACGAGGGAACATGGAATATACGTATATAACACGGGGCTTTTTCGTATACGGCGGCGTCGGCGGTGTCAGTTGTCGGCAATGCCCTTCACCTTCGCGAAATTTCGCCGCATTTTTGAACGGATTCTCGATTGCGTTTTTACCGATGGAAAAAGCATTCCGTGATTTTGTTACAAGCTAAAATTTTTGGGGAAAAAAGTGAATTTTTATGCAGTAAAGGTCCTTGCTTTATGGATCTTTTTTGTGCACTGCTCATATTTTCAAAAAACAAGCTTAAACAATTACAAATAAACAAACCAGCGCGAGCAGCGAGGCTCGCGTTTATCGGGGATAGCTCTGGTTTGGTTCGCGCGCGTGCGTCAGGCGAAAATTGACACGCGGTCGCGTTTCTAAAATAACGAGCCGATCGCACCGGGCTCGTTTTATCTGCGGAGCCAGCGCACCTTTCATGTTCCGCCCGACAGTTGTGCGTTTTGCCTCTCGCTCTCTCTCGACTTATCTCCCCGGAGAACACATGTCTGCCCGAGCGCGCGTCACGGTATTTAAAATCCGAGAGAGAGAGAATGGAAGCCGATTGGAAGATCGTTGGAGATACGGACAAATTGGATAGGTTTTAGAGGTGGATTTTCGGGTGAAAAACAAAAATGTAGATGTGATGCGACAATAATTTTTAAAATTGAATTTAATATTGTAAAGAGAAACAAGTTACTTTCGGTGCAAAGTATTGAAGTATAAGTTTGCGGAAAACGAGTTGAAACCGTATTAACGCGCTTATTAAGCGATAAGAATATAAAAGAAAGACACAGAATTGCAAATTTTGCACGTAATAATGTGGTTATTTTCAATTACATTATCGTGTCGTGGAGACACAGTGTTTTTCAGAATTTTATTCGCCACGTATCAGTTATTCAAAACGTGTTTACATAAAGTAATTCAATGTATAATATAAATAACAATAATTTAGTCTATTGTTTAGCTTGTCGATTTTTCCATTACTATATATTGCAACGGGCCGGAACCATATTTAATTGTTTTGATATTGACGAAACAATTAACCTAAATTGAAGAGGATCGATGCCATCTGCAGAATAACAACGTCGTATAATCACGGCTGCTTCCCCATTATCGGAACTACTGATAATTATCGAGCATTAGTTTCACGAACGAATTCTTTCGATAGGCGGGAACGCAGAGTCTCTGATACGGTATTGATTGATATCTAATGATAATTACGTAAATTAAAATTATTCCTACTTATTCTTTTTTTAATGCTTCTAATTAATTAATAAATATAAGGTTATGCTTCTTAATGTTTTAAACACTTTTCCATATTTAATGTTGTACATAGAAATTACAATATTGAAATGTAATATCCTTATTTGTAGAGCTGGATGAAAGATTAAGAACGGAATGTTGAAATATAATATGTGTATACTTTATTTGTAATTGAATAAGGTACTTTATCAAAGTAGACGCTAAATTATGAGATCATAGGGAATAAAGAGAAACGACAACGAACACAAAGTTTTATCGTTTAATTATAATTGATCATTATTTCACGCATGTCTATACTTTTTGACATTTTGAATAATATATTTTTACACTAAAGAGACACGTTCCCCCTCGTAAAGATATTCCTACAATCTCCCACACACACGCACAAGCGATTTTCTCTCCCCCACGTCGATTGTCTATAACACACTACCAGTAATAGAAAAAGCAGGCCGATATCAGGCTGCAAATATTGGCTCGAGCTATTCAAATGTCAAGCCTCGTAATGAAGACTTTCAAGGCTCAGTCTGGCGTGCCGCGCGTGATACGACAATGAAAATTCGCTGGATTTGACGTACGTCTGCGAGAGCATCTGTGCAAACAGCGAAACAAGTAAGCGCGCGGGCGGGGGAAAAGGAAAATTCGTGATTCGCTGGCTTTTTATCGCTAAGGAAAATTGACGAATTCGTTTTGCTAATGGAGATCGGCCAATTTAATCATAAAAGGCTCGTTTTAAGGGTGAAAAGGAAATCCGCAGTGTTTACTTTGTACTTGTTATCGGCGTTTTATTTAAATCAAAAACCAACAGCGAAACATTTATCCAACGTCCTCCCCTTCTTAAGGTTTGCATACCCCCCTATACCGTCGAAGCTTCGAATAAAAATAATAACGCGGGAATTAATCCGTAGGACGGGACCCGCCTCTCAAATATTTGTCATTTTTAACGAGGAGTAGAGGCAGCGGCGATTGACGCGAGAGAGCGAAGAAAAGAAGGGAAAACGCGCGCTACCGGTACCTGCGATATAGATATATATACATGTCGCATATTTCAGAGTGAAAGTGATGCCCTGAGGCGATGCGTAATGCGGCACGCGAAGGAGGATAAGAGGAGAGAAACGAGATCGACGCAAAAAATTCTCCGCGTGTAGGTATCTATCTCGCATCAGCGCGGATCGCTTTTTTTCTGAGTAGCTGCAAGTATATAGGCGATACCGTAAAAAAATGTGGAATGTCGCTTTTCGATTTATACCGATGTCGTCGTTTTTGGATTGACTATATATTTGTATTGTTATATTCAAATCAAAAGGATTTTATTTATTGGTTGATTGCGTCATTTTGATGACGTATTAAGGGAATTAAGGTAAATTCATTCAAATGTGAAAGGGTTATTGTAGTATGTGATGTAAATGGATGTAAGTACAGTTTTGACTTTTTTTTTAATTTAACTTACGTGACGAAAAAAGATTTGTCGTAGTTGCATCATTTATGACTCACCTGTAACATAAAGAGAAAAAAATACTATTAGCATTCAATTATGACATAAATAAATTAAAATTAATGAATAACACTAATTGATGACAGATGATGTTCGGGTTTCGCGTCATTAATTTCTCCCTGTATTCTAACAAAGTTAAAAAATTTATCGATGCAGTCTTAACCATGAAGCCATTTTGGACATATTTTTTTTCGCTTCTTAGAACGTGTTGAAAACAATGTAAGTTATACACAAACAATGAAAAACATTGTGCTTTTTCAAGAATGTTACAATCTCGGTCCTATACAAATAACATTGCCACAACTGTACACCGACTCGTACAGCATAACACCGACACATTACTTTTAAATTTTCGACTGGATTTTCTATGAAAATCAGGACACACGTCCGTCATCGGCCCACGTCATCACACGCCTTTCATCCAGCCGCAATTAAAAAACGGCACTCGCTGCGCCCGATAAACATACAATAAAACTCCATTTCATACATACACGACTGCCGGCCTTAAAAGTCCATAACGAAACGCCCGAGGAATTGGAACGACGGCCGTATATACATAAATATACACGGAGAAAAATAAAGAAGCAGCGGCTATACGACGCGTGCGAAATCAGATACACGGCTCGTTAAGAAGGGAAGTGCTGCAAAATTGTGAATTAGAGATGCGCGCGATTAATCGGTTCTTCTATCCCTACTTGCCTATTAGCCGCACGCGACGACGCGTCGAGAATCGAAACGGACGTAGTTGTATTGTGTGCATCATATGCGAAATTAATTATTTTTTTTCAACGAGATGTGTTTTTTCCTAACGGAAAGCTCGAAAATGACTGAGCAGTAGCAGCGGTATTGACGTTAATGATGCTGACGTTGCTTGTAAGCGTTGTTTATGAGGGTGGAAAATTGGCGAAACGTAAGATGATATTTAATATAGTGACGAACGGTCGTGTGTATATTGGAATGAAAATGCGTTTCGAAATAAACGAGCTTGCCCAACGAAAAGTTTTTTTTCTTCTTTTTGGTCATTTTTAACCTATGGGTTTAAATTTCAGTGGGCGTAACATGTGTGTCAGAATTAATTTCGATATTTAAATTCATGCTCCAATATTTTTGAATTATTGTATTTCGCAAAAAATTGTGTTGTTTAAAAATTACAAAATTGAATATTTTGTTTGGTTACTTTTTACGCTTCGAATATTACGCAATGAGTCTAGTTCTTATTTTTTCATCTTTCATTCTCATTTTCAATTTAGTAGTACTCGTTATTCCCGCAGCTAAATTACAAACCCGAAGTTCACAGAGTATTAACCGGAACTATTTATATAAAGAAAAAGAACCGAGCCGTACAATATCACGGTAATTCTTAGCTAGGGCTTCACTAATACTCAATACTAGTCTTGGTATCGTTTTGGTCTTGTCTTGAAAATCAAAACAATATCGAGACAATATTTTGCTATCTAAATTCGAGACAAGGCCAAAACTTCTCGGCAAGACCAAGACGAGACAATACTTTTTATTGCGATATTTCTCAAGACCAAGACCAGACTATTATCTAACAATATTTTTCAAGACCAAGACAAGACTATTATCTAACAATATTTTTCAAGATACTTCCATTAAATATTGTATTGTCTTACTTTACTCAACAATTACCCAAAACCGTGCGAAAATTAAACTTCACCTTCGCCATTGTTTTTTTTTTCTTATTTTTTGTCGTTCGCGCACTTACACATTTTTAGTAATTTGCATCGCGCACGTCATTGAAAAAGGGTCAGCGAAAATTGGTTTTCCCTCGTGTAATGGACTTCGCAAACAATTCACGCTCCGTGTATATGCACGGGCTCGTGCTATTAATGCCGTAATGAGCGTGCGCACGGGAGACTTTGATTTTCGACGTAACGTAATTTCGGAAAATTCAACGAGAGGCGCGCGCGCATGTTCGATCACGACACTTAATTACTAAAATTGATGCGCGAACAATATAAGCGGTGGTCGACCCGTGGATAATGTGGTCAACATTTTGTAAATAGGGAAGTATGGTAAGAAAAGAAAATAATCAAAGTCGTTAACCCAACTTGTATGAAAAATTGAGTATATAGATCTAAAAGATTAGAATATGACGTTAAAGCCTTTTTTTTTTTAAAGAAAACCTAACGCGTAATTATAATTAATTACCTCATCGACGAAACGAAAAGAAATATTGAGGATAACAATGGCAAATTCGCCTTTTAGCACATCTGTACCGTGCCCAGACAGACAGGCAAATCAATAAATTAACGAATGTCTTCCTCATTCACTGATATATAATTGCTTTAATGCTGCAAAGTTTTGAATAAAAGGTTTCCCGTTTCGTAACAGTAGTAGCCCCCTGCGTAAAGATTAAATTCATTCTTATAATTTCCATCTCGATATTAAAATCAGCGGTATATTGCAACGTTATCTACTCTCCTTGTTTAATGAGAAATCAAAAGGTTTAGCAGCTTTGCCGCGCGGGGATACGTGAAATAAATAGGTCGTTTCATTTTATGTAACGGCTTTCGTAGGGTTTAAATTCTTTACGGCGCTGCTTTACTAGGGCTTAAAACAGTTTCTTTTATCTATTGCCGTAAACTCGCGCGGCCATCTCTCAAATATTTAGTCGCTCGCTCTGTTGATATCAGTATATAAACACTTTGTTAAAGAAAAGAAAAATATATTAAAAAATCACATTCATCGAAGTATATAGCGTCACTTGCGCGCGTCCTCTAAAATAAGAAACGCGTCGCGCTAATTACTGGCCAAACAACTGATAACCCCGCGATCAAACAGCGCGGCAGCTCTCTCGATGACAAAATTTTTTGGCTATACTTCATCATCTCGGAGTTGCCGCGTCGCGACCCGCAGACAATCACTCAGGATAATTAAAAAAAAGTCGTAATACAAGAGAGAATGAGAGTAGGGGAGAATGAGAGGGAGTGGGGGATATGACATCTCTGCCGCTAATACCTCCGATTGAAATGGTAATAAAGTCGTGTCAATATTAGTCTTTCGAGACGACGACGTCGGCGACGGCTCGTCCCCCGGTACATCTGTTTCAATTACGCTTTATCGGCTGAATATGAAATTTTAATGGCATGACGAAAGAATGTGCGCCTCTCTCGCGTGTGTGTATATGTGTCTGTCTTCCTCTCCGTCCTTTTGCACCGTTTAACGCCGTGTCCCGGCTCAACTATAGGCGTTATGAAATTTTACGACACACGTACTCGCGCGCATGTGCGCAGAGTGTATTTTTGATCATCCGTACTTTCGTACTCGATTGAAAGAGAGGGAGATAAGAGATAGACGGAGCGAGGCGTTGAGAAGGGGAGGGGGAATTGTGCCGTGTTGCTCTGAATATAGCTTGCGCGCGATTTTCAGAACTGAATTTCGTATACTATATACGTATCAGGAAACTCGTTTAAGTGTAAGTATTTTATAGTAACTTTATTGTAGTGTACACTTTGTATATTCTCAAAACTTTTGATTACAAAAATAAATGTCAATGTTTTGACACGCTAATTAAAATGAAATAGTTATGATATTGAACGTATGTAATATAACAATCGCAATTTCTGCATTATAATTAAGTATTGGATAAAATTAGAGATAAATTCGTATACGATTTTTTTAAGTATGATGAAAACATATTAGACACTTTGCTATAAACTGAATGTTACATTGACATAATTGCATTTACCACAGCTGTACCATAAAATACAACCTACACTTCATGCAAAAAGCTGTATAATCATAACCAAACTGTAAATCAACTATTTACAAGATACTTCAAAGCCACGGCCAACCAAAAACTAAAAGATAAACAATACACCGTGCAGATAGCGCACCATCCGGCTCGTTAGTCAAACCCGAGCGGACTATGAATTTCCCAGGCCCGCGGGGGCGGATAACGCGTACACGCATCGCGCACGCAATTGACAGTCAGTCCGCGGAGCAAAATTAGCCAGCTCTGTTCGCGTCAATCAATAATATACCTGCATGCGCTCTCGGGTCGCACGTGCGCGTCGTAAAAGTCGCTCCGCGTTATATTTTACGTAATGAAATGAAAAATAAAAAAAAATAAATAAACTACGCGTAGGAGGAAAAAAGAAGGATATATGTTAGTTTTTTTATCGTTTTTTTGTTCGCGGCGCGACGGGGAGTGAAAAATATGGATATGCGCAGCCGGAGAGTCTTTTGTCGGGCCGAGAGCTAGGCGCTGTAAAATTAAGTGGCTTTAATTTATGCGCCGTGAGGTTTCGGTTGCGTAATGGTACCGCTCGCGTAGACGAGAGGAAGATCCGCCAGAGTGAAAAAAAAACTTTTTTTTTTGCGGTACCGTCACAGTTTTGATCTGCGAATGTTTTTGTTCAGTTTTTCGCGTTTTTAGGTAGGAATCGTCACTTGCGGGTAAAGACAAAAGCTAGGTTGTTTTTTTCGTTATTTCTTTAATTGAAGCGGCGCGAATCGTAAATTATGAATTACAAAACGCGGCGCGAGTTTTATGAATGACTTTTCATTTTTTTTTTCTTTAATTTTTTTGCGTTACGAGATTATGTATCATCTAATTTTTAGTATTTTCCGAGTGTGCTACATGCTACTATGATGGAGCTGATATTTGCATTGTGCACAGTGTACGCAAGCCAAATAATAAAGTGACATATGTGCGGCAGCTATAACGCTTCTGCAAATGTTACTAGAATACACTGCGACGGTTTGAATAGTACACTGTGTTTTTAAATTTGCTAAACTTCTTTAACTTTGTTTCATTACTCAAATGAAAATTCTTTTTTCTTATTCATCAGTTTTGGATTTACACTTTACAGGGTGCACATATCGCTGTGTCAGTAAATATTATTGTACACAATATTTCAAATAATTTTTAAAACATTTTTCTAGAAAATTTAATTTAAGGTTTCTATTAATTGCATCGAACAACTACATTTCAAATTCCAGGAAGAACCTTTGATAGGCTTCATATGAAGGAACTCGTAATATCACGTGTAACAGAGTATATCCGAATCAGCTTCAATTGATTTTCGCTGGAAAAATTTCAAATCGTCTCAAATATCATTACGTGAAATAAATAAATTCAATAATACACATTGTTAAAAAAAGGTTTTTTAATTGACTGTAAAAAATATTCGCATATCATAACTGTATACGCAACCCAATCTTTTCATTCTTATATCTACGATATCAACAATATAATACAAATAAACGTGCACCACATCCCCGCATTTTAATTTTCAATATAACCGGCCGCCGTCCAAAGTGACATCGCTATATCATCGGCGATCGTTCCGTCTCTCGCATTCTCGAGTATCACACAGCCGCGCGCGCGTGCATAGCGCGTTTCGTAATTTCGAGTCGAGGGTTCTCTACAGCAGCTCGCGCCCCCGCCGGAAGTGATTAGTCCCGCGAGAGAGGGAGATGCGCGCCATTACCGGAAAATAGTTCGGCCGGAAGTGCCTTTCGAAAAGTGCGGGTCGGCCTCCTCTCCCCCTCGAATTTTCGAGAGCGAAAGTTGTTGGCCGGCTAGATGATGGCTCTGTGTCCGTCCGTTTTTAGGTTAGGTTAGTTAGGAAAGTCGACGCGGGGATCCCAGTATAGTCTGCGAGTAATTGTATACAGTGCTCGAGGGGGTTGATTGTAGGAAGTGGATGATTGTAATTATTTTTCTTCACTCTGCTGTGTGTCCTTGTACGCGATGTAATTTTTTTTTATCAGAAATATAAATGCGACTTAATTAATTATACATTCTTTTCATTTCAATTATTTTTAAAAGAATACTTTTCACCAACCTCAAATCCATTAGACTATGAAAAATTCAATTAAATTTTCATATCATTCTAAATCATTTAATGCACAGTGTGTGCAACTAATAATAGATCTCTCAATACCCGTCACCCATCCAGTCCTTATCGCAACCCGCGATCTACCCGCATTCATTCAGATTTTCGGCAGTGTTATACGCCCACCCCCAATTTATTACGAATTTATATTTTAAAAAGACCGCGCGCGTTCGACGTGGATATATTCATAGCGCATACTGCATTCCTGAAAATCCTGTATAACCAGCCTGCATTACCGAATAATTTATTGTCGCTTTGTATATGTACACGCGCGCGCAAGCCCATACGTCTCTGTATATCATATAACAGCGAGCTAAATTATTCCCATAATGAGATAATTATTCCGAACAAAAGTGCATTCATAATGGCCGGATAAAATTTTGAAATGTTTCGGAAAGAGAGAGAGAGATGGAATGAATGCGGGTGGAAAAAGGTAATTGAAACGAGTCCGAGGGTATATATACGTAAGCTCGATTTATATCATTCGAGCCACAATTACGCTTTAATTCATATTTCACTCGTTTTGCGCGCGCGGTGGCCGCGAAAATACAGTTGTCAAGCCGATTTATCGCCGTCATAATTATTACACAGCCAGTGTAAATTTTCGCGCCGCATATTATAATTTATTCGAATGGATATTAGCCACCCTATCTCCTATATACCGTCAATGCCAATCTCTTTTGGTTGCCATAAAACCGGAATGCGCGCTTTTATTGCCACCTTCGCGGTAAGTGATTGAGGTGTCGATTTTTTTTCCATTGAGAAGAGACGATTTCTTATCTAGTGATAAGACACGGATCTTTTTCTCGCGTATTGTTTCTCCATAAAAGTATATATTTTACCTATTAATTATAAAAGTTATAACATTTTTAAAATAAATATACTTGTTACAGAAAACCTAGCCCTTAAGCGCCATAAAACTAGGCCACCAACCAAAAGCTTGATATACACTGCCAGGCACAACACACTCCATCATTTTTTCAATTGCTCATTTAACCGCTCGTGAACCCGCGCACGCACTTCTAACTCAATTACCCCACAATCCCTCGCCCAACAAAAATGTTTCTCCACGCGGTTCCCATCGCTATATATATGTTAGCACCACCATCGTAACAAAGGCACTCGGTATGTAACACCGGATTCGCAAAATCGAACTTATGTAATTTAGAACGGACGCTCGGTTATCATCCGTGAGCGACCTTGCACTCGCGTAGAAAAAAAAGAAGAATTTGAAAAAAAACATCAGCAGCAGCCAGTTACGTCACACGACTAGTGCTGTGTATAAAACGACGTATGTATAATATACCTTTGAACGGGTGCGGATAATTGGCTGGAATTATACGTAGGAATTCGGTGAAATTGAGATGTGCGCTCATTAGAATGTACGGGGCTTTGATTGAGCTTTATTAATTTCATCGTTAGCGCAATTATGTGTGTGTGTGTGTATCGCGTTCTCGCTGGACGCTGCTTCGGTGTTAATTTCAATATTCGGTCGGTCCGATCGTTCGCGCACGAAGAGATTAACGAAGTGGGTTTTGATGCTGTTTACTTTTGTCCGCTACTGATTAGGCATGATATTATCGTTGGGTAATGGGTATATAGCTCGCGCGCGTTGTGTTGATTGAATGTCAGGGCGATGAAAATTGCCAATCTGGCGGGGGTGTCCTTTGAGGTGAAAAATAATTGTGGAAAGTATTATTTTAATTTGTTTTCAATATAAATACGTAACATTGTAAAGGACATGAAGGCCTTTTTGCTCCTAATTAAATATTGAAAAAAAATTTTTATTTTTTTTAATTAGCATAAGTAATAGAAAGTTCTTATAACTTTAAAATGTTTTTTAATGCGGAGATGTGCAAGATCCAAGTGCCACCGATGAACGAGATAAAAACGATATTAAAAAATCGATTTTATCCCCTAAAATCAAAAGAACGAGCGATTTCACAACGAATGTTTTTGGACAACCGCGTTTTTCTTACGCTCACTGAGCGATACGTCACTGCTACTACATTGTCACTGTCATTGTAGAAATTACGGTTACGTGCGGCCCCGAAATTGTGACATCCCGTACACTGACCGCGCGCGCACTACTCGCATTTTCTCTTTTTTGGAAGCTGCTCTCTCTCTCTTTCTCTCTGCCTGATTTAGCAATTTGTATTCCCCTGAAAAACAATGATTTCTGAAATCCCGCTTCACTTCGGTACAGTGTGGTTTTACGATGACTATAGTTAATGAAAAAAACTCTTTTTTTTACGATTCGCAAAATAGGTTGAGGCTGTAGTGCCGCGTGTATTGTTAACGCTAATTATCGTCGTTCGGAGGTATATATAGTGACGAATTGCTGCCAGAGCGCGATTGATTCATCCTGAACTGATTTATGAAAATGGAGAGGTGAGATATGGAGGGGGAATCGATTCATCGACGGACGACGATTGTGTAACGTTATTGTGTAACGACGGGTGAATTTTGTTGTTGTTTCGAATAACAATAAAAATATGTAATCTGATGTTGGATAACTGAACGATAATTTGTAAACGGCATATCAATTTTGTCGGAAATTATTATTACCAAACAGCCTTATTATATACTATTGTTCGGAATTCTATACCTTAAATTTTGAAATAAATATAAGCAAAATCTTTTTGTTTATTTTTAGATTACAGAACGTAATATGCAGCATTTATTTCTGTTATTGAGTAAAAATAGACGCACGTGTATGATTGGTTATTGCCGATTACCATCAAAGGAAATAAAATTGTAGTAACTCTTTAAGACACCATACCTATTAACACATTACAAACGGACCTCGACTACAAATTACCTACTCGATACTTTCGAATCGAGCCTCGCAACAACGTCTATTTTAAATATTTCGCCGCGACGAGACCTAAATCATCATAACCTCGCGTCACCGTACACATACGATAATAACCGCTGCAAAATTCGCGCAGCGCTAAA
Organism: Torymus auratus; assembly: GCA_900474315.1. Taxonomy (NCBI): domain Eukaryota; kingdom Metazoa; phylum Arthropoda; class Insecta; order Hymenoptera; family Torymidae; genus Torymus; species Torymus auratus. Next base: position 55,066 of record UXGD01000108.1, read on the forward strand.
CTTAAGCTCACACACACGTGTGTGTTTACCCTTACTCGACGGATTTTTCTCTCTCCCCCTCTCTATTCTCCAACCAAGTAGGCGTAAAACGACTCCTCGCGTTCCAATTTACCTCCGCGCACGTATTACACACAGGCACACGCGAAACTACACACGAGAGTCAACAGCACATCGTCGCGTGCGCGCTTGAGCGAGGAAAAGAGAGACGACGACGCGACGACGACGACTGATAAAGCTACCGTGTAAATAATAAAGAGAGAGAGAGAGAGGTAACGCGACACCACTAATACGAAATCTCCTTAGATGGATGGTGATGATGAAAAAAGAGAGCGAGCGAGCAGCGCATTATCTTATCGGCCGCGCGAGGGGAGGGGGGCAATAAACGTGTCGCGCGGGCGAGGAGCTGCGTGATTTAGAGACGCGGATTCTTCTCGGCTTTCGTGAGCGCGCGGCTCTCGCATCGCTTGATTGAAGTTAATTTTCCTTTCTTTTTTTTTTATTCAAGTTTCTCTTGGTGCGGTTTCAAGGATGCACGATAAGGTGGCTGAACAAGAGCGGTATACTAATGAATTTCAATAGTATCCGAGTATATATTTCGATGAATCCGTTGCATCACCGTATATAATAACAGCTAACGCGAGAGGCGTGTACAGTATCATAAATATACAGCTGCATCAGCGGTTCTCGATTACTCTATACCATGCTTTACGTCTAATCGATCCTTGTTAATCATTTTTAATGAAACCGTAATAAAAGCCAGTGAATATCAGACGCTTTTTAAACACACGCATCATATCGTCGTGTGTATATATGTCGAGAGGGCAACAACTGGCCATTAGAGCGTCGCGCGCACGAAAAGCGCAATTGACGAAGTAATGCGCGCGATAAACCGAGATGTGTGTGTGTAGAGTATACGCGCGGATAAAAAGATGCGCGACGACTCTCATTGGTATTCACGTCGGGAATGAAACTGTCGGCGCTCGAGTAACGAGTGATTAACCTTATAAATAGGGAAGCTGCTCTAAATATAAATATAGCCGATGATTGCGACGCTATATGTACATACGCGGCTATTTTTCTGTGCATAGTGGCCGCCGCAGCCGCCAAGGCATTACTTAAGTAACATTAATTGCCGATTTGCATAGTTTGCATAGGTTCCGTAGTGGGTTATAAAATAGGACGGCTGGTGCGCATGCGCTGATCGTAATTGTCGGTTATCGTAAATTAAATTTCGGTTGACACTTTGGGATTTTTTTAAGATAAGCGATAATGATATACGTAGCTTTGGAAGAAAATTATTTTTGAAGTAATGCTGAGTAATGATAATTGAATAATTATGTAAATAATATTAAAAAAATTTCATAAATGTGCAATATAATAATACAAAATTTCCAAAGTGAAAGTTCTTAGCGGTCGATTGACTTGAAGGTTGAACGTAATTGTTGCATGAAATTAATTGCTTTTTTCAATGTTTTTACTTTCCTATATTTTTGTAATACAAACGCAAAATAAAATAAAATCCTTCGGCGCTAATCATTCAAAATTTTTTTCAAAGCTCCTTTAGAACCAAATTTCCATCGAGAACGTTTGAACCCACAAGTAAAAACACCGAATTATAAACCGAAAAATGATTTATAGGTACACCACGCACTTTTCACTCAACCCATATCTCAATTACATAACCTCAAACCTCGGCCCTCTACGCGCGCGCGTCTTCCCTACTTATCGCAATGCAACGAAAAAAGAATATATGATTCACCCGCGGGGCAATAACAATAGACCCACCGGAGAGCGCAGGAATACCGAATAGGAGCCACTCGGAATATAAAAATTGATGGAAGCAGCATGAATACAGAGTGCCCCGATAGCGCGAGCAACGACTACGACGATGACATCGAAAGAAATGAAATCGTATGTGAGCAATATGGAATTCTACGCGCCCGCATGTATATATTGTATTGTATCGTAAGGTTAAGTGCACTGTGGGAAATCCGCGTCAAGATTCTCTCTATTCTATAATTCGTCTTAATGAATTTCGGGAAAATTGAGGATCGCTGTTGCTCGATAGTTAACGTGGGATATAATATATAATGAAAGAGCTTTGAATCGTCACTAATTCGTGCTATAATTCTTTATAGTTTAAGTTTCGATCGTATAAGTATATAAAATACCGAATAGGAAAATTTACAACGAAATAATTAAACAGAGAGATTACACGAACTAAATAATTCCTGTACATATGTACTGATTGCGGAGAGTTACCAGTGTGAGGTGCGCGAGCGAGTCTAGAAGTCAAGTCCTCAGTTATTTCTTTATCTCCGATAAGCGCGGCCGATTATTTGTACAGTACGCTAGCGCGTGTAATATCGACGTCAAACACTCGTCGATAAAATCGACGAACGCCGATAAAGTCGCGCCGCGTGGAGAGAGATTCGGCTATTGCGCGCCTCCCCACCACCGTTCCCCCATTCTGAGAACGGAAACGCGGCCACTTCTTCATTCATAACCCCGCGCGTACAGTCGTCTGCAATCTAGATATCGGACTTTCTCCCGTCATAAAAAAAAAACGTCGCAAGTGTTTTGAATAGGAGACACGGAGAATAGAATTAAAAATTTCTTACTTTTATTTAGAAAACAGCCTGCCTGCACATACGCATAACTAACATAGCTGTCGAGAAATAAATAAAGAACAAGGCCACACGCGCGGTTAACCTGTTGCTTAGAAGATAAATAAACTACGCTTTTCTAAATTTATAAAATCGGTATTACGTGTGCTGCGCGAGCGATTGGAGAGAAAAAAGCCTTTGGCGCGCAGTGATTAGAATTTTTATCTATCTAATTGTCTATACACACACGTGTCGAAAGCTTCCACTTTTACAGGGCTATTATCGGAAATACGCGAAGAAGAATACATTGAATAAGGATGAGCGAATGGGAATACGTGTTCCAATTCTAATATAATATTCTTTTCACGTGTACATGTATAAAAATTGACACTGCGCAACATATACATAGGTCATCAACCACGCCGTGTTCCGCCGCTATAAGAATCCCGGAACGGCGCGAACGAGCCCTTACCTTGCATCTCCTAGCGATAATGTTGAACACCGGCATATTTTCAAATTGTCCCTCTCTCTCTCTCTCTCTCACCACGCACTCACTCTCACTATATAAATGGGAGGAGGGGTGCAAAAAACACACACACCCACACACCCGATAGTACTACACTGGTATATAAGCGAGCGTCCGTGCCACGCGCACGTGCTCAACCTCGTGTATATATAATACACGTTGTCCACCACTAGAGTTGCGCGCGTGCTGCAATCATGTCGTCGTCGTCGGCTGCTGCTGCTGCTGCTGTCCCAACGCGCCCGCGATATATAAACAACACAATGCGCACTGAAAGAGCGCTTGCGCGCGCAGCTCGTTCGAGAAAGATCTCCTCTCTCTCACTCTACCGCTGATGAATTCGTTTTGTCGTGGATGCGATGACGGTTCAAATCAATTCAGCACTGCTGCTACTCCTCGTTCCATCCTCGACCTTCTTCGCTCTCTTTCCAATTGAATTACACGAGAGCTCTCGTTTGTTCTTTTTCTCGCGCGTTAATTAGGCGCGCGAAAGGAAAACGGAAAGCAGGCCGTTTTCCATCGCCTGAACGCGTCGATTCCGCGAATGTCACTTTGCGCAACAAGAGAGAAAGAAAGAGTGAGCGGAGAGTTCCTCAATGGCAGTAGCAGCCAGCAACGGACTGCACTGATCGGCCGTAATTCAGGCACTTGAGTCGGTTGCAGCTTCTTCTTGAAGTCAAAGGAAGCGGCTATGTGATGTCTTCTTCTTTAGACGGCTATAACCTCTAGTGACTTAGATTCGTTCCTATTTTTTTTTTGCGGTGGAACTTGGGTTTGTTGAATGAACTAGCGTGTTTTATTTAGGAACGTATAACACTTTTTTTTTGACACCACTCGGAGATCCTTTCACAGCGTTGTATATGTAGGAAATATCGCACAGTTCGATCGGTAAGAATCTACAATCGTACTGTTTCACTGTTTTAAACTCCGTCCGAATTGTATTTACTGTGATACACAGCAGTTTAACACACAGATGTATACACACGCGGGCTTGTCGAAGAAGCGAACCGAGCGCCTCGCCGTCACCACTCGCTCTGCATCTGCGTGCCGGCGGCTCGTGGAAGAAAAGGAGGCGCGCGTGTATACGGGTATACGTATTCTTCTCTCTCCTTCTGACTCGCTCGCTCGTTTGTTCGCCACCTCCACACGTACACTGCTGTCTTATCTCTCCCTCATTCTCAGTGTACCTACGTATATGCGTGGATCAAAACGCTCGCTCGCTTATCTCCTGCTGCTGCTGCTGCTGCCAAGGTGCGAAGAAACACGCGTATGTTTGAAGACGTGATTTACGCCCGCGATCGGTGCGTTTCCTGGCTGCTTTTTATCGAGTTCTCGGCAACAGGTTCTTTTTTTGTCCGGTCCTGTGAGTCCTAGATGCCGGAAAATCACTTCGATTTACAATACACCGATCGCCAACTCGGTATATATTAATTCACAGACACTTGTCACTGGATATACCGATCAGAAGCGCGCATTATTACAAACTCTACGCGTTGCCGCTATAACACAGCAGACAGACAGAGAGAGGCGCGCACGCGGCGACGCCGGCGGAGGCAGTGCGCGCGCGAGTTTTCGAAGCGCGCACTGTGCTTATACCACACGCGAGCACACAGAGCGAGGAGAGAGAGAGAGAGAGAGATGGATGGTTAGATTGAGGCGTAAAGTGGCAGCGATCGGCGCGCCTGGCGGAGCGCGGCGACTTGGGTTTCTTTTTTTTTACTGTGCCGACGCGCGCGAGGAGAGCGTGGTTGTAAGGATTTTTGGTGGGTTGATTGAAGTGTACTACAGTTATTTATTTATTTTTTTTTTTTTGTTGCAATGATATGGATGCTGTTGCTATGCGGTTAGAGTACTTTTGTATAATTTTGTGGGATTCAGTGATGTAAAATTGCACGTATGCGGAAAATAATGTTATTATAAAGCTTTTTAGTGTAATTAAAAAATTGTATATTTAAACGAATAATGTGGTCATTGTATTCTCTAAAGTTGAATTAGTGAAAATTATTCCACCATTTCAATTAGTGGAAAAACTATTCACGATTTCATTTCGTAGTTTTTTTTTAAACTAATTTAATTAGTAGTTTTTTTCCACTAAATGAAATTGTGGAACAATTTTCAGTAATTCAACTTTAGAGAGTAATAAAGAACAATATACTCGTTACATTAAATTAGTTGCATTACTATATTTCTGAGGAACAATTATGGCGCTAATTTTATATTAGATACGGAAAATATTTTTTATAAGCATCAAATTTATACTTAATCATTATAAAACCTCAAACGATATTATTTGCAGCATAATAATATAGAATACTCTCTAAAGTTGAATTAGTAAAAAATGCACTATATATTAGTTGAAATTGCTCCATCGTAATTCACTAATGAAATAGTGAATGTTCACTATTTTATTAGTGAATATCCACTAATTCTACGGTGGAGCAATTTCAACTAATATATAGTGGATTTTTCACTAATTCAACTTTAGAGAGTAAATTTTACAATATCGGAACCACTGTGTTTAATAACTTTAAAGTGTTTTAAGTGTGTAATCACTCTCTGTGCTTTATTGAACGTTGGAGGTAAGAATTAAGGACTATTACATTCCTTTTGACAACTACATTAGGTAATTACATTTCTACAATTTGCAACGTACAGTACGAGTATCAACTATTTTTCTCCGCGTCTCCACTGAATCCGAAATTTCATTCCTAGTGCAAACGAAGCCGATATATAAGCTAGCCCCCGAGCTATTTTCGATCACCGAAACGCACGTAAAGTAAACATTTTAAAATTAGAATTTGATTAGCATCGGCGTAAGCGCACGCCACGAGAACTCGCTGCGTAATTAGCCTTATAGCGCCGACTTAGCCGCGCGCATGCGGGCAATCAGAGAGGTGCGATTGCGTGCGTGTGTGTTTTTATTAAAGGGGAAGGCCTGCTGCGCTGGGTACTCCAGAAAAGTTAAGCTTATCTCGGGGCAATAAATTTACCAAAATATATATTCAGCGCAGTTGTAACTTCATCACCGAATATTATAGAGTCGGAATATAAAGTAGAGTAATAAGAGCGCACATTTTGTTTGGTTAGGTATACGAGAGCGACGTTTATTTTCATGACTGCGCGTATCTGACACCTGTGCAGCGTAGTTTTCTCTTTTTTTCTCTCTCGCATATTATCAGCACCATAATCTTCGATTTTTTCCTTTCTTCTTTCTGCGTGTGCTTGATTATCAAATCATTATCTGCGCGTTTCTTGGGCTTTTTCGAATACACTCGACCGTTCAAGTGTTTATTGCCTCCTCTATTGTTGCATTATGTAATTATCACAACAACAATAATACGAATTTACTTTTTCCATAGCCCCGTTATCTCCCAGATTTTGGAAAAAAAATATTTTCAAAATCCACTAATTATTATTTACACTATATATGAGCTTACGTATAAGCGTCTTCGCGGCGCCAACAACGGAGGAGTCATCGTCTCGCTTAATCCAATAAATCAACTCTCCTCTCCGCTCGTCGAGAGGCGTCGTCGTGTCGTTTTACAACAATTGGAGAAAGTCAGAACGTTTCGCTGTATATACACACAGATAAACGCTTTCGGATTTAAAAAAAAAATAGTTTTTAACGTTTAGCATTGCAAAATAACTTTTATTTATCATAGAGTTATTCGAGACAACATGTAAATGTATGAATTAAAATTCTTGTAAAGGACGATTTGTTGTTAAAACCGATAGAACACGGAATTCTCCCGATAAATAATTTCTCCTCCGACTGCGTGACGTGTCGTGAAAGATTTCGCAACAATCGCACATTTTTATTACAATACTAACAATAACTCTCGCGTCAATTCAGCGCCGACAATTATACCCAGCGCGGATCATTAAACTCTTTTCAATCCGACGCTGCACCTCAAGACGGTCCGCAAACTCTCTCGAGAAAGTCGCACCTAATTAGTGATTATCATCAGCAGACGATTGATAAGACGCGTCGTCGAGTGCGAGCGTGTGCGCACGTATATATCTGCTTTCGTAAGCTCGTTCTCTATTCAACGCATCGTCGTCGTCGTCGTCTGAATTAACCAATTGCACGCTGCGTGAAAGAACCGAATTGAAGGGATAATAACCGCATGCAGCAGTATATCCCTTTGTGTCGAAACGTCCGATTGTCATATATATCGTACGACGACTCACCGCTTGAATTGTTTTGTAATCACGCGAGCCGTCGAGAAAGGATTATATTATTTATAAAAAAATGCGCCCGATTGAGCACGTAAGCACGGCCTTGGATAAATAGTGTACGCACCGAAAGTGCGCAAAAGTGTTGGCGGATTGGCGTAGGTATGTATATACGCATAAATTATAACGGTGGTTTCAGCCGAGATCACAATGCGGTTGGTTTACTCCGGAATATATAATATGTGTCACATGGATGGGTTGGGTGGAGCTATTATTCGAATTGATTAGGCGGATTTAAAATACGGTTGGCGAAACCTAATAAATTTGAAGAGAGTGAGAAAACCTGTAGGCAGACACGTAGCACTTACGACGATTTACCTTAAAATTATAAGCTGTATTCTAACGGTAAGAGATGGGTTGGGGATATTTCCAGATTCTACGCTATATTTGTTGATTCAATGAAAATTATCACACAGCTTTCTACATAATTAACAAAACTAAAGGTTATAAAAATATCCTGTCAGGTTGAACCTTACTGTAAACATTCAAGCAGAAGGAGAGAGAGAGAAGCAAAGTAAAATTTTAATTGACTCAGAATTCCTGCATGCGCGCGCACAACGGCAAAGCGGGGAGTTTTTGTCAAGCGCGAACGCGGACGCGCCTTGACCAAATTACACGCTAATATCTGCGCACGAGCGAGCGAGCGAGCGCTACAATTAGAACACGCGACTAGTATACATGTATATAGACACTGCGGTCGCGACGCGCGGCTGCGCGTATCTCCATCTCTGTCTCTCTGGCCTGTAGCTGAAATTTTTTCTCGCGGTTTCACGCGGCTCTGTCGACGCTTTTTCAATCGGCCAGGTCGTTTTCGAAAATTGATAACAATGTTTTTTCGTGCTTGAGGTGTGAAAAAGTTACTTCGTAATGGATGGATTGTTGTTGTTTTTAGCCTAGGAGTTGGAAGAATTATTACACTGAAATAAAAATTGAAATAAGTCATATTTACTTGAATCTATCAAACTTTTTTTAGGGAACGTTTTGAAATTGTTGCAGTCATGATGGATTCGTTTAATAATTATGTAGTCTTAGGGTTTGGAATTTAGAGAGGGAGAATAAGAAAGTACGGAATGATTAATGAAATTAGAATAATATATTATAATTATGTAGAATAGAATGTGCGGTACGATATGTTGATGCAACAATAAATTTATGCTTCGCTATCGGTTGGTAATGGACTGATGCTGGTAATCTTATTGAAAATTTTTTCCATACGTTAAGATAATATTAATGTTTTTTGGATATTTTGTGTTTCATAGCATATAAAATAACTTTAATTTAATCTGAAAAATGTAATTTTCGAACATCTTTATTTAATTATGACAGATGAGATAATTTTATTGCGTTTAAAAGATGCGAGTTTCAGGTACATCTAATAACGCCAAATTACTCGAACCTCATAACACCGATATTACCAGTATCCATACCGATCTAAAAGATCTTTTAAAACGATTATTCTCAAAAAAAAGCACAACACAATCCTGTCAGCTCCCGATCCCAAACAATCCCATCACACTCATCATAAAAAAAGTGCAGCGTCACGGGCCAAACTCCACCGTCTACACTTTTTTGCCAGTCGCCCACGTCCGAATTTTTTTTTTTTCCTCGAAATCCTTTCGTACTCGCGCGCCGCCTCGTATATAATCACCGGCATCCTTCTTCTCGTAAACTGGCCGTAACAGCTGCGTAATATAATTACGTCTCCCACTTGGAGCCTGAGTCTCGTGCGAGATAGAAACGTGAGCGCAAAACGTGAGGTGTAGTGCAACTGGGATTCCCTTATTGCGCAAGGACGTCGATGACTGGCCGGTTTGTATAGCGCGATTTTTGATATTGCACGATCGATCGTTGCATCGAGGTTGAATGTGCAGTAATTGTTTGTGTTATTTGTAAGAAATATAGAAATCGAGAAGAACCGCGCGTGTTCGCAGATTCTATCGTTCTAGTGCTACATGTGCAGTATACGGTGATATTTTTATCTATTGAAATGAGGCATTTGTAGTTTAATGGTTAATTGAGCAGAATAAAATATGCAAATGAAATAAAATGAATTCTAATGAGGTGTATGATGATTATATTTACTGAACATGCGCGGAATCATTTTGTGACTTTGTCGAATAAGGAAAATGTCAGAAGATGTGCAGTGTATTCAATGTTTAAACGTTTTTAGCCGTATTATTGAGTTTTCTTTTTTTGCTATATTTGACATTTTAACGGGAATGACGCACTTGCTCTTATTTTTGTAACCTATACATGCAATCATGACTAACGGCTGCCAATCGAAGCAAGCTGAATTCATTACCAGAAAGTAGTTCATAGACCATCGAAGACTTATGGTTAAATTCAAAGACCGCGCAGTCTTTTTATAATGTATTAAATTTCTCGCAAGAATGCAAGAATTTTTTCTGTCACGGTTGACATTCTCCTTACTTTCTTAACGTGACTTTGCGCTTTGCCAGCAAATTAATCGCTGTTTATCTCATACCTTGCGACTTCGTCACGACAATAGCCGGTTTTTTTTTCTTCTGCGAAACTAATTGTACAATATTGGGAGACCGGATGAAATTTCAAATCGTCGTTGTGCGCCTCGCTAAGCAAACACTTTTCATCTTTAATTAATGCCTGAAACAACGTTCATTGTAGAAGCGTCGTTATTACTCGCGGGAAATTCAGTAGAACAGTTTAAATTAAACGATCGGGTCAGCTTTTCCATCAGGACAACTTCGTCGATAATATACAGTGTCAGGTAATAATTGAAAGTAAATTCGTGTTAAAACTCATTACCATTTTTCAGCGTAACAGATTTACGCGTTAACAAAAAGTACCATTTCCTCGAATTATTATTCGCCAGAGTTAATAATATTATGTAAAAGTGACTCGGTGGCTTTTTTAAAGGAAAGGAACCTTCGGCACGTTATATTCGATTTTACGTTCCCATTGTGACGACCGCTCGTTACGTTATATTGAAACCGCTATAACGCCATCAATTTGTAAATTAATTGAGGCTCTATTAGGCACATACGATACAGCGCGTTTGTATATAACAATTGAAATATTCCGCGCTGCTTATAGTAAAGTTCCACTGTACATTTTTAGCGCTACGTTATCATCGATTCAGTAATGCTCATCAATATTCATATTCATAATTCAACCATTTTGGAACATGTATATATATTTATCTTGCAAAGGCCACCGAGTAATAGAAAATCATCAACACTCATTGACCACGATATAAATATATATTCTTTTTGTAATTAAACTGCAGGCAGTTTCTCAACGGTCAATGATAGATCCTTTCAAGGTCGCCAGACGTTTCGATTAAAGTCGAATAGAGAGAAAAAAAACGAGGTGAAAAAAAGTGAGCTGAAACGTAGTTCATTACAAAATCCTTTCCTAGAGTTTTTCACCGTCGAGTAGCCGCGAGCCGGAGAACCGGTTTCCCTCTATACACATCAGACACTAAACAAAAGAGGATGTAACCTTTGATCGGCTTTAAAAAAAATGAAGAAAAACGCCTAGCTGTACATCAAAACCACAGAGCCAACCACCAATGTTATGATGAGTCATCGGTTTCCCCGCTCGACGTTGAAAAGTAATTCAAAACCCGCGCCTTTAGAAAGTCCGCTCCCGTGTCGCAACTGCCTATACAGTGTCGCCACATTGTTCAGCGGTGCATTGAGAGCATTTCCCGAAAATCATTTTCCCGTCTCAGTCGCATAACCAAAAATTAAAAAAAAATTTTTCCTTTATGAAGTAGTAACAATTATTCCAGCCTGATTCTCGGTTATACACATACATATAACGAGTACAGAAGCCGCGACCGGTTCTCTCTCTCTCGTTCGCATTCACGAGCTGTGATGTTTCGTCGCCCGCCTAACGGGACCGGAAGCGTGTACGTCGCGGCTTGTGTTTGTTTTTTCTCTCTCTCGCCTGGATTATCGGCCGCGCGAATCGCGGAGAGAGAGAAAAGAAAGCGCGATTTATAATTCGATCGTTCGTAGGCGAGCCGCGGAAAATTACGACCGCTTCGTGTGTGTCTGTGTTTTCGGGTTTTGCGCGTGCGCGACACCGTTCGCCCGAGAGGTGATTCTTTCTTTTTTTTTGCCTGTGGAACGTGCGCGGAGAGAAATTCGGGCGCGGGTATGTATCGGGTGATCGAATAAAGTTACCCAGGAGTTGTTGGTGGGATTGCTTTTGGTAGTTGTCCCTGTAGTTCTATTATTGCCATGGAGAAAAATTGCCATAGTATCGTCGGGACAAACTTGCATTATTAAAATAATTACTATGTTTTATATACACGGAGAAAAATTAGTATATTTCATAGTGACAGTGAGCCAGACTTTAATTTTCATGATATTTACTACAATTTATAGTAAAAATTGCTATTTATATAGTAATAATTACAAAATAATAGCAATTTTTACTACAGTTACTATCGAATATGGTAAATTTTCTTACAACATTTCTGTCAGTGATAGTAAAAATTCTTGTCAAGTAATTTTGACTACGTACACAGCAATTTTTACTATAAAACATAGTATAATTATTTTAATATTGCAAGTTTGTCCCGACGTTACTATGTATTACAGTAATTTTTATTATAAAATTTTTCTCAGTGCGGTAGAACGAATTATTGAAGGTTTTTCCAGAGAATTTCGTATGAATATAGTTACATCAACATAATAGCTGCGAGATATCGTATAATATTTGCAATAATGAATTTTACTTCTCATCTCCAATACACGCTATCCTCTCTACTAACGAACTATGCTTGTACAACATTAATAAACCCTACACTCACCGGCGACATAAAAATCTCACCGCGTAAAACAATTCAATACAGGCTAAGGCTACGTCAATTCCCCCATCGTCATTCCTCCGCGTACCAGATACTTTTCCATTATACGCAGCCATCCGGCGTATCACTTTTAATTTTCATCGCCAACTTATTATACTTTAAAACGCAGCTTCCACGAACACAACCAGCAGCAAAAATTACAACTTTCCGAAGAAATTTACGACCGCGCGCGTCTGCGCTTCATCGATGTAAGTATACACGCACAGGCAGTGCGTGCGTCCGGCGCAAATCAGAACGGCCGTGTGCGCAGCATCAGCGCCGTCGTAAACTTGGCGCGCGCAAGTGTTAGTCGAGGCCGTCGTCGTCACTGCATTAGAGAGACAGAGACGCGCGCTATAGCGGAATGATAGATGCGTTATTTCTTCCTTTTATTACCGTCGCCTGAACTTGCCGATTGTAAATAAAGCGCGCGCGCGGCTGGCAGATCCTTCGATTGTGCGGTTTATTTTTTGCTGCCGATTGAGATGCTTGAATGTAGTTTGTATGCATAATTTTGTGTAACAAATTGTGTCTCGATATCTGCATTCGTTTAGTTCTAAATAAAACTTTACATTCTTATATAAAAGAAACTAGATATACTTTTATAAGCGACTTTCATGAAAAATCAAGAAGGAATCCTTGGCTTTTACTTAATTTCCAAAGATACTTAGACGTCAAACGTTCAAATACACTCGAAACGACGAAAAACTATCTCAATATACCATAAAATGGTTCATCAGCAAATTCATAATTGCTCGAAATTCTACGTGTAACTTTGCAAACAACGTTACCGCGCTTCGCAAAATACGCTGGTAGTGTGCAGCGCGGCGGCGGCACTTCATTTTACCTCCTCTGCTTTCTATATAAATACATATAAATGCGCGCGAAACGTATATATATATACGTGTGTGTACATCCCCCGGCTCTCGACTCCTAAACAGTTTCGCTTCTCTCACTGTCTGTCTCCCACCACCTCCGCCTACTACTCCGCGAGGCAAATGAAACTTTCATGAAATTGGTAATGGGATTTCGAGAACGTTTACACGCGTTTTTAGCTTTTTCCTTCTCTCTCCGACGCCTTTCTTTCGTTTTCACCCGAGAAGTCCGCTGGTATACCTACTTGTTGATGCCATAGTAAATGTCGACGGGGGTTTCTCAAAAAGTTCACCTCTCGGCGCCCCCGGGGAATTTTAATATTTGTATAAAGAGAAGAAAGAGTCGGGGGCGAAGAATGGGGAAGACTGTCGAGTAGTTTTCGAAAATAACGAGAAATAAGACGCGGCGTGTTTATCTCGAGACTGAATTTTGTTAGCTTATGTAACGTTTTCAAAATAGTGAAAGGGATTGGGTCGATTGAGGTGTATTGTTGAAATGCAAGAAAATGCTGTTTTATACAATTAATTGAAGTTATGTTAGACAATGAAGATTTTACCCTAGAAACATTGACATAAAGTTATTTCATACTTAAAAACGCTAAATCTCTATATGCACAACTGATAGTACTTGATAGAATTTTTGTTTTATTTCGTTGCAAACTTTAGACTCATGAATGTTAAAACTTTTTTCGGCTTATTTGCCACACATTTTTTCCATACTTTTAACCTTGTCAGCAGATAAATTTTGAAACCTAGTGATGAACTATAAACATACCTATGAAAAACAAATATTTCAAGGTTAAGTTTAAAAAACTATTCCAAAACAGCTTTTGATTTATACTGAGAGACCCAGCTTTTTATAAAGATAATTTCCATTACGCATTAACCGTTTTAAAAGAAAGTATCCATTTATTTTCATAAGTAACACAAAAAAAAATTTAAGCCGCAGTTGCGGAATTTTAGGTACGCGGTACACACGCAGTGCAGCCAAATTTTCGTACAATATTGAATTCCACGAGGTAGGCTAAAAAATCGCAAAAAAAGCCGCGCAAACCAATGGAAATGAGAAGCAGAAGGAACGCGCGCGAGCGCAGCTCTCGGCGGAAGCGCAGAGAGAAGGAGAAGGAAATTCGTAATTGTTTCTCTCCTCGCATCCAGCTCGGTTCGCGGAAAATCGCTTTCAATTATCAATGCCAGCCGTATGTGTATGTGTGTGTGACGCTGCAAGATCGACCTTTAAAAGCACATCCGCGCGAGCATGAAAAAAGCCTTAACCCATTATCTAAGAGAATCAATTTCTAACCCTGGCCCCGCCGCGACGGATAACGACTACTGTGTATGCGTTATGAAACGCGCGCGTTACAAGAGTTGTGCGCGCGCGCGCTGAGCTGTACGATTCGCGTTTTATATATATATATATATTTTTTTTTTCGTCTACGTTGCAGAAAATTTGATCTTCCATTCGGTGACGCAAACGTTGTAGTGTAGAAGTGCTGATGGGTGCTCGAATTTGTTAGTGAATGGTCGGCTGGCGTATGGGAAAAAAAGTCAATAAACGTTGCTGTAACTTTATATTTTCGGAGGTTTGGATTTACAACTTCAAAGGGAAAGAATTTTGATTTTGACAAAAATACTTTTATTTTACAAATATAAAGTCAGTTTTTGATGGAAGGATAACGTTTCATTTTTCCAGTAGTTTTAACTTTTTCGTGACACATATATTGCACCTTCTTCATACTCTTTGATTATATAATATTTGATATACTTAAACAGCAATGAGTTAACGTGTTTACCGTAACTCTTTTATATGTGAAAACGAAATTTAACGATAAATACATTGTAGTAATAGATCACTCGTACACGTTTATACTCTATAATTTATCGAAAAATTAACACGCGACCGAACAACGTATTCTGCTATATTTTTCCTTTCTCACCGACCCACAATAATTTTTCGAAACCATTCGAAGTCTCCCATCATTCCGCAATTCGATTCCGCATGCGCTGGCCTATTCCTTTGGCCCCGCCGCACGACGAAACAAACTTCCTCACTCTCCTTCGACATGAAGATGCATCAGCATCCTTCGAGATTGGCCGGGCGCACTTTGTGCTCCGCTGGAAAAAAGAGAGCCAAATAAAGCTCGACCGAAAGACAGAAAGCGGAGCGAGAAGTGCATCGGACAGCCGCGGAATCTACTTTGTCCTCCCTCTCTCTCTCTCTCTCTCCTTTTCCGCACGTGAAGTTGATCCATTATTCAGAAAGGCGGAGGGGAGAGGGCCAGCTGGCAAACGAGATTGGAACCGTTTGAAGAGGCTCAAATATTAGCCCCCGCGAATGGGCTAGAGGCGGCGGCTATTTTCTCTCTCTCGCTCTCTTTTAAGACGTCTGCTGTAAGGGAGACGACGACGGCGACAACTGGGCTTTTCCTCGAGAGTCCGCAGTCGCGTTATTCGAGTATTGGGAGGTTCTCTACGCCCCCCTTTTTTCTTACGTTCATCACTTGAACCGAAAGGAGTGTGGGGACTTTTAATTTTGTCTTGGAGGTAAAGTTTTATATATGTTGGGGTCGTTGATCGAGAGATTCGTATTGTCTAAACATTCAATTTAATTATTGAAAGGTTGAAGAATGTATGATTTTTTTTTTACATTATTTTTGTTTTCTCGGAATCAAGAATAACGCATTTTTCATCTCAGAAATAGTCTTTTAAAAGGAAATATACTGATACGATTTGGATATGAGAAAACCTTTTATACGAAGAATGTTCGAGTGCCTTATTGATTCTTGACTTATTAAAACAAGACATCTTCTGCCCTGAGATAAAAGAAATTTCCATTCGAAGAAAGAACGGGAAAATTCTATACTTATATTGACAAGAGCGTAAACATCCTTTTACTCGAAGTTAAATAGCTATAAGTGTATACACTAGAAACGTATTTTGCTTATTACGTAATAAATGCGGTACTTTACTCATGTATACCTGAAAGAACAGGAAGCTTCAAGATAAAAGGAGCAACATATTCCTCGAAACCATCAATTAATCTACTTTGACATCACAGATTTGCCAAAAATTATCTACACCCCCACATCGCGTCGAAAACCTCATTTTTTTGCTTCTTATTCTCGTCATCCGTACACGCCTGTAGGCATATTCTCGTCGAAAAAATTCCTGAGACCCTACACACACATTCCTATCGTCTCGGCCTATCTCGAAGATAACAAAAAATAAAATCCCTCCGCTACGAAACCATCTGTACTCATACGCACTTACACGTCTTATTATATACCCTTTCCTATCTCCCGACGAGAAGAAAAAAAAATTCCCCAAAGCGCTTTCTTATCAGCTCGCCGCGCTTTCTCTCGAAGAATAAAAAGAACTGGAGCGCGCGAGTCATACACGCACTAAAGTTGGACGAGGTGGACTCCCCTTGATGAATGGCTCACGTACGCGACGCGCGCCTGGAATTCATAATCGCGTGTCTCTTTAATTCGGTCGCCGATTCTCATTTACATCCGATCGATCTGACAGAGAGGTCAGCGCGCTCAGGTATATATATCGCTGTATACACGGAGATCCATCTGTGATTCATCCGAGGGGCCTGCGGATGTGTCGCGCGTTTACAAGCGTTTTTTTGTGGCTTTTTTTTCTAGAGGTGGAGCACAAAAAGTGGCGTAAACATCGGCCGCGCGCACGTGTGTGTGTGTGTAAAGGATAGGAATTTTTGCGTTCGGATTTCCCTGGTGGTAGGTATTGGGACGATTTTTTTGTAGGAATAGATGACGTTAGACTGGTAGTGAAGTTATATTTTAAATGAGAATCTGTGTTGAATTTGATGAAGAAATGATCACATAATTTTACAAAAAAATTACGGTTTCTTTCCAGGATATCCTTTGCATACAGACACTAAAAGCCCCTTTTTATTCAATTCATCACCTGCGCACTCGTATGCCACTTCGATTAACAAAACCGCTATTATTCTCTCTCAACCTCCCCTCAAAAGCAAGCTAAGAAAGAGATCTCCAATTTGCATCCAGAATTCACGCGAACAAGCAAAAAACTCTCGATACAATCACCTTCTTGCCTATAATACATCTAGGCGCTTTTCTTTTGCGCGTCGTGGCAATTACACGAATACACTCTTCGCGTGCAGAGGTTAATTACGTCTCGCAAAAACTTCCCTTCGAATTGTAACTGCCGCGCTTCTTCTCTCGGTCCATCTTAATCAGCAGCGAGAAGCGTAAAACTGGGCTGTGTATATACTTTAATATCCAGCGCCGCGTGCCTCGATGAGATCTCGGAGACTGGCGTGGGAGGTAGAAAGATGCTTTTGTTACGAGTGCAGAATGGTGGAGGTATCTACTTCGTTAGGGAGAAGATAAGGCGAGAGAGTATAAGTTTTTGATGTTTATATAATGTTTCTTGGTTTCGTTGGAAGAAAAACGCAGGGGTAAAGTTTTTGAGACGTATTTTCGTTATTAGGCTGTGTGAAGGTATTGGTTGCACTGAAGTGAAAGTCAATCAGTCGAGTGGAAGCCGCAGAATTATAAGAAAAAAAAGAGAGAAAGACACTTTTTGAGGTTATAACAAATAGAAGACTTATGAAAGTGTACAACAAAAAGTTTTCATGACTATATAATGTTGTATAATATATTTTTTATGAAATGGATCGAAACATTTTCTATATAAACTTTTAAATAACCATGCTGTAGGATATCCCTGTATTTACTTTCAACAGAGTATGAGTACCGTGAATTGAAGTTTTTTACTTTATTACGGAGCTCATTATTTAAGAAACAATATTTTAAGTTGCATAAGAATTTTCAAAATGTATAACCACTCCTATTACCCAACTGCTCACCAACTTCATATATTCCCCGACGAACCAAAAAAAAACCTCAAAAATCCAGCCACACATAGCAACCTCGCAGCCTATGCACACTTCCCCATACACCTCGCAGCTCCAAAAAGAAAACACATCCGCGTTAGCGCAGCAGCCGCGCGTCGATGGCTCTCTACCCCGTTTAATTATCGCGCGTGCGCGCGTTTCGAAAAAAACACGACGAACTAATGAGCGGAGCAAAGCCTTTTTTTTTAGAAAAGGCCTCGTACGCGCGCTAAGTGGAAGCCAAGCAGCTTGTGCACCTTTCTCGTGTATGTGTGCGTTTGACGAAAAGGCGGGCGTCGCGCGCGCGTTTTAACGATCTCCTTTTTTTCGTAATTGCAGCCGGAGAATTATGTATTGAGAGAGAGAGAGAGTGCGGGTGTGTTTGAGCGGCTGGTTAGGATACCTACTCCGTTCTGAAACACACGGGTGGGTTTGATATTTCTTTTGCTTTTTTTATTTTTCTGTGAAAAAGTTGCGTTTTTTTTTTAGAGAAGGGTTTCGTGGGGTCAAAGGAGTATTTTTTTTCTTTTTTTTGCTGTTGGGGTGAACGATTTCCGCTGATTACAGCGCGAAACGCATTTTTTAATGGGTAACGAGGGCTCCTCTTTGACGGGCGTTTTGATCAAAATGAACAAAGTCCATAGCCTTTAAAGTGCGTGCGATGTGTTTAATCAAAGTGTGTAAATTGAATGTTTTTTAAATTAAAAAAATAATTTTTTACGGTACAAGTGTGCGGCGGTTGAGCTGTGATAACTACGTGAAATTTTATAATTTAGATTTGTAAATGTTCGTAATATTCGAGTACGAAATCAAAATTATATGTTTGAAAATTTTGTCAAATGTTCCTATCATTATTTTATTACACAGCTAATAAGGTAGCCTCTTAAACCTGTTCAACTTTATTTAACACATCGTATTCCATGTCACACATCGGATCAATCGAAACCTTCTCATCTCATCTCCCACGAGCTATGCCGGCTCCCGAAAAAGCGATCGTCGCGCCACGTCAAACGTCCGAATAAACTTTCATCTCGCTGCGTGTCACATATATAATGCCGACCTCGCCAACGTCGTTTTCTCACGCGTACCCGTTTAATTGAGCCGCGCTCGCACGCAAGTCGCTAGGCGCTTAATTGACACTTTTTAAAAAGAGGAGCGGGGCCGTCGTCGTCGTCGTCTCGTTGGATTCGATTATGCGTGGTTTCTCCGATCGAAAAGCGCACGATTCCGGCGTCTTTCGGTATTAGCAGACGAAAGTTTTCATGGTAGTGACAGAAGCAAGTGGGCTTAATTGTATCTCCACATTTCGAAGCTTACAGTATTATTATATTTGAGCAAAATCAAGTTTAAGCTGTCTCATTGCAAAGTTTTGGAATTTCAAGTACTTAAAAACTTTGTCGAATAGTGATAACGAGTGATCGTAAATACATTTTTTTTTATATAAATACAAAATTGCGACCCATTGTAAGAAATATTATACTTGTGAATGAAACACGTCTTTAACGTGAAGTATATGAAACACACTTCATACACTTCTAATTCAATTTTTTCAATGCTCATATTATTACCAACAAGCCTATTCTAGCATTTACTTTGATGTGTACAATCAATTAGTTTACTTGCTGCTATTTTGTTCAATGCGGGTCCACTATGACATGGGATTCAGACCCATTTTCTCTTACAAGTAAAATCGCGTTAGGTCACAATATATCTAGTTAAATCATTTTCATCACTTATATTAATTTTGTAGTTTAATATTTCAAAATGTGACACTATAAGTGACCCTCCAAAAACTAGAACTTCAGTTCAAATAATGAAATTCTTACACGTGACATAACACACGCGAAATGAATTATTATATTTACAAAAAGAACACACATATCGAATTTCCAATAATAATGTCGTATTCAATTAAACGAGGCTATTTTTAATATTGTTATTTCCACAAATTATAACCAGACAATGGCCGGTATTACAGCTTTCAGTATAATACAATTATCCTTGAATATATTCAACATTTCCGGGCTGTAATCCTATTCTCTCCAGTATAATTCGAAACTTCGGTCAAGTGTTTTTACGATGAATATTTAATTAAAGCGTGTTGCAATTAACGCCGCTAGTAAAACAATAAAAACATAATTGCATTTCACAGAACCCTAATCAAACTCTAAATCCTTTATTAAACACAAGTTACTTACAATGTGTAATTACATTTTTCAAAATAAATAGTTAATACTCGTATTCAAATGTCGCTTTAATCCTATTTTACATTTTACAACAATTACTCTCCAATTTTCGGAGCATTCGAGATTTGCATCTCAAAGGTAATTCACACATTTTAAAGTTGAAATTCCGCGTAATTCAATTGGCGAACTTCGCATTTTGTAAGTACCTTAGCCATACTAATGCTGCTCCAAAATAAACGTAAGTACTATGTACACTGGTATTACAAAATCACACCGAGCCTTGTAACACGCGGATAAATTCGTGCGTCCAGCGTGTGAAATTCACTTTGAGTATAATTTATTAAAGAAGAGCCGCGAGCCGTCGCGTATAATTGCTGTACCGCGAATTTGCCGTTTTCCCGGAACACTGAGGAAAAAGAACTGTCCTACTGAGGATAAAGAGACGTTAATGAAAAGCTTGGCTAAAATAAGGCTGGCTCTGGCAATTGAAAGCGATCGCAAAAAGTTTATTTTCGACGTATACTCGCGTCACATTAGTCATTCTGCATTTTTTTTTCTTTTAAAGGAAACTTTTTCAGACATAAATATTATTCGAAAAAGCTTTTGCCTATATGAACCTTCTACACTACACTCGCTTTTTTGTTCGCTTTTTCGAATACCGCATAAAGAGAAAGTAATACATGTATATTTCGAAAATTCACCGCGCACTGTAATATAGATTCTTCTTTAGAGCAATTTCAAAACAATAAACCCCTAACCTCCCGCTAACTTAATAACCAGAACCGACGATCGTTCAATCCCTCTCTCCCCCTAAAATCAAACTCTTCGGAATCCATCTCATTCAATTCCCGGTTATACGCTGCGCGCGCCTCGGGCTCTTGCGCAACGCAGATTCTCTGACGTGTACACACACACATACTCGGGCGCAAATTTGAAAGATCAATCTCGGGCGCACTTCTGCTGTATATACGGAGGGAGATTGATTGGCCGGTTTATTAGGGGATGCCCGGGGCTCTATATAGCCAAGAATTTTCGGCTCTCTGGAATTTGCCTCTGATGATATGGGCTGTGGAAGTTTAGTTCTATGATGATGGGGATAACATTTGACGAGACGTTTGGGATTGTAGTAAGGATAGAGGTCTGGATGAAAATGTGTAAGTGTTAGATACATTTTACTATGTTGTCAAAACATTTTTCGTAGTTGAAAAGTATGTTCCACAATTACTATTCCGTCTTGAAAACACTTTAGCCATGGAATGTGTACTTCACTTTGCTAGAAAAGCTACTTGTGGTATTAGTTAAAGAATAATGCAGATTGATGTACTTTGAATTTTAAATAACAATTGCGCATACAGTTTCTGCAGCCACTTGCTGCACACTTAAAAGCTCAGAAACATGGTAACTGAATCTCTCTTCAGAGCCATGTATTCAATACATCTTGAATAATTTATTCCATTTATTTTTCCTTCAATTCAAAGATAAGATAAACAAAAAAGATGTAACATTACTATATAAACGCCGATATATTTCGATTTCTCGAAATAATTAAAATGGTATCTGTTTCGCTTTTCTTCGTACAACCAGGCAATTACAACATATAGCTTATAATTACACTTTCATAGATTTTACATTCTATTAACGTTGTCGCCATAAATTTTTGTAAACGATATCGCATATCTTAAGCGACATTTTTTAAATTACCGCAACAGCGACAACGAGGAAACATGATAATGAATTTTTAACACTTGAAAAAAAAAGAATCTCATTTTCGACATCGCTTCCCACAAATTGAAGTTGTAATTTTTTAAATTATACGGTAGTTAGCACTTCTGTTTTACCTCATATTCCACTTTTCGAGAACACCTATGTTTGACGTCGAATTTGAAAGATTCCTTTTCTATTGACAGGACACGTTAAGACGCTCGCCGTAACTGCTCGTGCCACCTCTTTCGTCCTAATTTTCATTCAATTAAGAAGGAAAGAAAAAGGCAACAAAATTTCATTATCCTCACATAAAGGCTGATATCCCTCAAACAGCTTCGTAATGACTGAACAACGCGCGGCAGATCTAAAGTAAAGAGAGCCCGAATGATAAACGATTCATTAACGCGGTATACTGTTTCCAATTGCGCAAAACACGTGTATCATTCGTCGCACGGCTGATCGGCCACGCGAGCGCCGCGTTTAAAAACTTATGCGCATGCGCGAAGATAGAGAGGAAACAGTTACACTGTTCGCGCGCGCATGAATTACAAATGCAAACGTGGCGTTTCCTCGATATTACATTTCCAGAGGCGTGTCCCCCGCATATATACTTACGCATAATTGCGTTTTTGTCACTTCGCGACTAGTGAGTTATTTTCAATATATACCGAAAAAAAAGGAAGAAAAATGCTGCAGCGTGGAAGAAAAACAACGCGCATTGCGTAACCCAACATTGTTCAAGTGCGTGTGTCCGTTATCTCGTAAAAAAGCGCGGCATATCCGTCATTTCATTCTTATTAAGAAATTACATAATTCGGCGTAGAGGAGAGTTTCCTCTCTAATTAAATAGAACCTTGAATCTCGTATGCGTTCGCTCGCTCGCTCGCGAGCACACTAAATGCAAACATTTGTACAGGCTTACAATTGAGCGCGAGCCGTTATCTCTCAATGCAGTCTTTGCTCACCCCGCGCGCGCTCGCGCAGCAGTTTTATAAAACTCCTTTTGACGGGGAGTTTCTGAAAGAGAGATGGAGAGAAGCGCATTTCCTTTGGCAGAAATTGAAAACGTCCCTCGTTACCCTTTTGATTATATTTATAAAGCCGGATTAACGGACGCACGATTGTTTTTTAGCTTACCTATATGTGTGTACGTGGGTGCTTCACATTTTCTTGTAAGAGGACGTGATAAAGCATGAATATATATTCGCGTATTCATAGCCTTGAAAATCTTGCTAAGTATATGCAAATGAATGATTTGTCTCTCTGTGAATGGTTTCGAGACATTTTTATGTGAATACCTTTTTCTTGGACATTATTGTTACAGAATGTTTTAGCGCGTTATTATAAGAGATGAAAATTAAACGACCAAATAATATTTCTTTCGGTGCAAGCAATGTCTCTGAAATGCTTTGTTTTCCGTTTCAGATACATTGAACACATGTAATGTGGGATAATTGAAAACATACGCAATCTGCCATTATAATAGTCATACAGACGATGTAATATTTACGTATCAATTAAAAGTAACAGACGTACAACATACTCCAAAGGTAAGTCACTTTTCGTTCCTAAAATTCAACATCTCCATTTCCCACCCGGGACACATACCACCCCAATAAAAAAACATTCACTCCAAACTTCAAAAACCAATTAAATCCTTATCATCGAATTTCTGTGTCCCCCGGTATCCTTCGTCTGCTATTCCCACCTTAACAGCTGTTAAATATTACGACTGACCGCCGTCGGCACCCCCGCGAATCATCGGCATTACACTTAACTGCCATCTTCGAACGCTAGCGAACCACTCATCTACCCCCCCAGTGCACTCGCGATACATCCGCCGCACGCAAACGACCCTCGTAAACTTCTATTACCCGACGACCGCTCACACAGCGATATCTTCGATCGTCTCTCTCTCTTTCTCCACCGCCGGAGCTTATCTGCTGCAGTCTGTCGGTCCCCCGCGCGCCTTTTTGGCCGCGCCCTGGGTATTTAGCGCATATCCGACGGGGGTATAAATGAGAACGAAGTGGCCATCGTCGAGCGGAGTAGTTGCGCGCGCTATCGTAACTGTCACTGCCGTAATTGTGATTGCGGTAATGTTATTATTCCGGATCGTAAATTTGATCGTAATCGCACGGCGACGGAGGGGGGACGAACGTCGATGACTATGTGTATATTTAGATATGTGTGTGTGTCGGTGATTGCGCGTCTTTTCTATTGTTTCTATTGTGACGTTACGATCGACGCGGGATTAGGAGTGTTGGTTAAGATAACGAGGATATACGGTGCAGAAATAATGTACAAGTAATTTTCTTGGCTGCCATGGGGGATGGTATAGAAGCACGCAGTCAATGTCGTTTGGACGGACAGTGCAAGGCTTCTCGTACCTAATGCTTTGATTTGTTCAACGATTGCATCACATCGCGTATATCTTACTTTGTCAAATGATGGTTTTACCTATTAATGTATCAACAGTATTTCCTACTGTGATCAAACCAAATAAAAAATAAAAAGCATGAATTTCGAGAGAAATCATTTCTTCAAACTGACCTCGGAATTGCTGGTGGCGACGCTGCTCAAACTGGGCGACATGGCACCGGTACCTGGATCCGAGGAACTGGGGTCGATGTGGTGCGTCCTGGATAGCAGCGCAGGCGCGTGTGGATACGACGACAAACTTGGATGTTGTTGTTGCTGTTGCTGCTGCTGCTGCTGTTTAGGCGGATGTACCATTGGCCCAGGTGGTGCACTTTGGACAACCATCGGTACAACTGTAGGCCCAGGATCGACGAGGGCCGGTTGATTGGACACGCCGCCGTCGGTGCTGCTCGCGAGGCTACTGCTGGGAGTGGTTAGACCACCCATCGTACTGCCAGCGGACGACGAGGTCGGGATATCCGAGGACTGGCGGAAGGACTCGTGTAGGTACTGGCGCACCTGGTTCTTTTGCTTCTGGACCACGTGGTAACGGGTTGGGTTCTCGAGGAGGGTGCGCACCTGTAAGCAGAAATTAGAGGAAAGGATTATTATTTGGTTGGTATTTTTAATAGTGTAGATGTGAAGAGTAGGCAAGAAGTTTGTAACCATTTGTAGGACTATGTTCCGTGGGTCAGAGACAATTGGTTATATAATGAATGGTTCATAAATAATCTTATTGTCTATGGATGTAGTACGAATTTCATAATCTGTTGTGCTTTGAAATCCGTCGAAATTTCATTAATACGAATCACGAGTTGGTACTTGATGAATGAATATGAGAGCTGTCAACACTTGATTAGAGTAATTGTTATAAACTATCTTTCATTAGTGAATTTGTTTCTAACAATATTACTATCTACGGTGACTCGAGATTACTCGTTTGTATCCTAATTACATAACCTAAAACGAGCAAAACTGCCGCAGAGTTTGTCTATTAAATGCTGCCTTCATGGCTTATCAGCAAATCCGGGATTGAGTTTATAAGGCAGTGAAACATCTAATGGCGCCATTTATCAGTCGTACCCACAGCGGCCATGCAACAAACCAATTTGCTTCGAATACATTCGCATCCTAGTCATCGTTAGCCGGCCTGTTTAAAACCCAGCAAATCGTATATACCGCCCTATTATCGCTCTTTCGACATTCGCCGCCCCCGAACTCAATTAACTTCCCGTTCTGTCATATCCCACCAAAGGCATTTAGAGCGAAAACAATAGAGCAACAATTATCGGAAAACACAATACTCTGCACGGAATTTTTCCCTTTTTTGCCGGCAAAATAATTTCGCGGGTAATACGTGGGTCCTAATAACTGTAAAATATACACGACTTAATTGGAATAACGATAAAAGGGTCGGGCGGAGAAGAGAAAGAGAGAGAAACAACAAAAGCGCCTGACATTGTCGCCGAAACGAGATCTCACGCGTAATAACATTCTCATGTAATGCTAGAGAAGCAAAAGGTCGCACGTGGCTGCACAAGAGTTTAATTTTGCGCATTTACGTTTTGCACTGCAAATATTTGATATGGGTTTGTCGGGATAAACATCGCTCGCTTAATTTTTGTTTTTGTTTTTACATCTCCGGGAATTACTATGACGTTTATTATTGAGGCGGTTGGACGCGCCAGATTTAATAATGGGAAATGTTTATTATTCACTTGCCAACAATTATTTGAAAATGGGAAATCAATATTCCCAGCGTTCGGTAATCCGGTTAAAAAAAACCTGTCGGTCGATAATGGTATTTTGTTAAATGCTAAATAAAAAATATAAATCAATACTAAATTGGTAGTTTTTTTAAATGCATGAAGTGTGGATAATAATATAAATCAAATGATTCTAACCTTGAAATTTATATGTAAATACACGTGCAGGCATGAATCCAAATAACCAGTCGCATAAAAAAAAAGAAGAATGAAACGAACCATCATGAACATCGTAATTTACGACAAAACCCGCTATATGCGCAGCCCAATCACAGCCATAACTGCCACACAGCGGCATCCAGCCGAGAGCGAATCCCTCTGACCACCTCGATAAAAAAAAATCCGGGTTTACGTTACCTCTCTCTCTCTCCGCCCACTCGTCGAGGCCCTCCACAGCCGAACGCGTCCCACCGCAATCCAATAAAACCCTCCGCCAAAAGGGGGGAGAAAAACGAGAGAACGGTCAAAAAGTGGGTCGCCCTCCCCCAGTGCCATTCGTCATACGAGCCCGCGGCGAGCCATCGTGTTATTTCCGCGCATACAACGCGCACGCATATCCCTTTATTGCATCTCACTCGGAACGGGGAAAGAAGATGACGATGTTGTCCCTTTGGGCCAAGGACGTGACCTTGCCAGCGGCAAGGTATATATCTCATCCCTTGCGGCTAGGGCAGGTGGCCTGCAGTCCGACCGGATGCGTCGTTTAGATAAAGGAGAGCTTATCGCTTTCGGTTTATTTTTGGTTTATTGTCGAGGACCGGTGGTGCGTCGACGTTCGCTTTTTTTGTGAGAGCGGTTGAGTGTAGAGAGAAAAGTGTGGCTGGAAGGGGGTGGGATGGAAAATATATAGAGATCATCGAGATTGATGAAACTGATAGGCATGGGATGTATATTTTTCTAAAAAATATATATACATACTTTTATTGAGGTGGGGTTGTGATCATGACGTCGATGTCGTAACGTCTATGAGAATAAAAATGTTTTTTGGTTCATATTTAAAGGAATACCTACCACGCGATTGTGATAAATCAATTATTGATTGTTCTTGATTTTTCGTATTTGTTGAAAGATTTGTACTTTTGTTATTTCTGATTTATTTATTTATTTAATAATAGTCCCTTGTACAAAGTTTGAAATAGTTATGATATACAATAAAGAGAAGTGACGCCTACATAAGTAATAGTCTTAAATTTGAATAAATAGAAGTTTAGAGTTGTTTAATTGTCTAGAAATAAATTTATTGGTAAAAAGAGTTTCATTGCATTGTGATGGATGAAAAAATTGATAAGTAAAAGATGTACATTTCATAAAATTCCTTCAATTTCGATAACATATCTATTGATTTATCAGTTTTCATGTATGTTATCCTATAGTTAATCTCATGTCTACCATTTCCTTAAAAAAAATATAATCCCAACATTTTTCGTTCCAATTCCAACGAAACAGTATATTCGAAATCAACATTCAAATTATAAACCAACTCAATCATCAAAATCTTCCAATGAAAATATACCCAAACAAACCGATTCCCAGAGCGCCTTGACCTTTGCGAAGAAATCCGCCAACATAAGGCGCCGCAATATAAGCCTCTCTCGGCTCCTGCGCGTAGGCTACACGACCAACCGCACGGCAACCCGAGCTCACGTTTCGCAAGGGGCACTACTACTACATATCACTGTGCGGTCTGTTGTCGATGTAAATACATATCTGGCGATACACGCGGGCTCTTTCGGGACCCTCGAATATCGCGCTTTTTCCACAGTGTATATATATATTTGATAACGCAGTACGCGTGTGTCTTGTTCCCAAGACTGGAGCCTGGGAAGTGTATTAAGAAACCGGGGTTTTATGGCGTTATAACAAGCTCTCTGTATTACCTCGAATGAAAAATGAAAGAGCAGGAGAGATAACGCAGCCGAAACTTGTGTAAAGCTTCTCTCAGACGACGCTCGGCTATGTTTTCGCTGCAATCTCTAACCGTCGTCGCCTTTCTCCACTATATATATACGGGCATGTAATCTAAGGCAAAGAGGAGGAGTAGTAGTAGTACCTGCTTATCGCGAGGGCAAACACGCTAATCAAAGTGGCTCTATTAGCGATACCGCGCGAGAGCGGGATACACACATACCGACCTTTTTACGTGGCTAAGGGGCAGGTAGGTGTACAGCGTGACCCGGCTTATCTGGGAATTCGGGCTGGATGATGACGATGCGGTTCCGCGATAATGCATTAATGATGCGATGAGATGTAGACGTTGGTCGTTCTTTTCTGAGAGGACGAGGTTGAGGTTTGGCTGTCGAGCGATTTAGTGGCGGGAATTGAGTTTTATGTAGTCGTGATTGTTTAGGTAAACGATGTTCTGAAGTGGTCTAATGATTGGTTGTTTGTGAAAAGGTTAGGGGGATATCGATGTATGGTTTAATTTAATACAAAATTTTATATTCGTTTTAGTTAGGTGACTCGAATCTTTTTAAAGCTATTGTCCATTAAAAGTTTCTCTGCTAAACATTTTAAAGTTACTTCTTCGGACTAATAATAAAATCACTTTTTGTCGATAGTTTAAGCACTGTAAAACTGTAAGTAATAAGAGATGTTCGGTAAATTTCGTTACTCAAGAAATGTCGAGCATGCGGCAGAATTATTTCAAATGCTCTCTTTTACATTTTGCGTTTGAATTAAAAGGAACTATTTCTCGCCATCCGATATTTTTAATTATAAAAATCAATCAATTGCATTCCTCATTCTAACAAAAATAGAGTTGGAAAAGTAACCCATCGTATATCGATAATTGATGAAGTTCACTAATTCACTTTCTGATATCCTATATAATTATTACCGGGTAGGTAAATTTTTGATACGGTTAATAATAATGGATTACTCTTTGATCTATATATATATACATTCTTTTACAGAGTACCGTTCGCTTTGATGCTTAATCATTCTAAAAGTCATTCGAGCATCTCTTTATTATTATAACAATTACTTAACGAACGAATCCCATTCAATTTCCGATAAACGCCCAGCCGAATTCCGCGCTCGCTAGTTATTAATAATTTGCGCGATTGCTCATTTAGATTATCCGATGGCCCGTCAAACAGTCGCTCTTATGATAAATCATTGTTTTTATCAATATTAAATCGCTACACTCGCTTGTTATATATTTGATATTTATAAATACACATCGAATAGCGCCAATCAAACGAAAACCATTTCGCCCGCGCAGAATTGTCGAACAATCGACGATTTAATATTACGTTTAAAATTGAAAAACACAAACTTTCATAATTACACACAAGAATTCGACTCATCCACGAAAAAAAGTACAAACCCTCCGGCAACATTCCGCCGATCATCTAAAAAAGACCCTAACATTAGCAATTTTAATTTCCCCCGCGAAAAATCCGGACGACGCGCGGCTTATTGCCGTCTACCTCGTAATAATCGACTCACCTCCCCCGTTGAATCGAACCCACAGCGGCAGCTGCTGCCGGCTAAATATCGAGGAAAAAAAACTTTCCGCGTCGCCTTCCTTTTCCAATAACGCGCGAGCGCTACGGGGATGGATATTAAAAAATTCAAGCGGAATTTCCCGGGCATTCCATGGCCTCGTAAACACTTGTTTCGCGCGCGCGCGAGCAGAGGCGTAAAAGCGCGCGGCAGTATTGGATTGCGCGTCGTGTTTGAATTGTGCGCACCCGTATATAGCAGTACTTCATTAGCTGCCACGGATGATGATTCGAGTTCGAGGTGGTGGTGATTTCCTTTTTTTTTACTTATTTCCTTTCGCGCTCGGCTTTTGATGAAGTCGATCGCGTATGACGGGA
The DNA here is from genome assembly GCA_900474315.1 of Torymus auratus. Taxonomy (NCBI): domain Eukaryota; kingdom Metazoa; phylum Arthropoda; class Insecta; order Hymenoptera; family Torymidae; genus Torymus; species Torymus auratus. The sequence goes on from UXGD01000108.1 coordinate 84,929, forward strand.
TTGTAATTTTCTCCGGGGAATATGGCGCTGTTCGGAAATACTTTTTATGAGGCGCGGGAAATGTAGTTGACGGTTTTTGCATACTTGTTGGTGAAAAATTGCAACGATATGTGATTTTTTTTTCTTCTCGTGATTGTATTCGAAGAATTGCGTAGAATTCAGTATTTGATGAATATCGATGCTTTAATTGTACGAACAACATTTTATCTTGGTATCGACTACCCAAATGTAATGAACAATTAATTATAATCTAGCTTTCGGTTTCTTAGAAGATTACGTGATGTTAATTGCCTAATATAAACTTGAAAATACAGCAAACAAAGAATGTACAATTAACGACTTCGTAGCTCTTTACCAAATTTTCAGGGTTTAAATTTAGCATAGTTACTCTTTTAGCCAAGTTCATTGTTTTCCGCTTTGTTTGCTGAAAATGCACCTATTGTAATCGTTTACGTATAACTTTAAGCCTTCAACCTCTTAGAAAAGTCGTTGATATGCACTCCTTTACATTAGCAATATTGTGAGTTAGATTTATTTTTTGAAGTTTAATCATTTGAATATCTTTTTGACTACAGCAATACAGATAAATTAATTGGAAAAATGACTAGCACATAAAAAATTTCAGTTCAATATATAACGGAAGACGTTATGAATACTATATGATTAAATTTTAAACTAAATATGCTAGTCTATGGGCCAAATGGACATATAAGAATACGAGGAATAAAGTTGGGTTATTTGGGCAACTATATTTTCATGTTTTTAATTCATTCGTAAAGTTGTGACTTTACAACTTTATGTGAATTCCCCCAATTTCCATCCCACCATCTTTCTTAACTTCTCAAACTTCTGCTCGAAACATAAACCATTTTAGCAGCTGAAAAAAGGATTAAAACTCACCTGGAGCACTTGGGGCGGCACATCGACGCCGATCGTTGGCATCGGCGTTGGTGGCACAGGTCGCGGCGGTGCTGCCGCCGGTTTCTGCTGCTGTAGTGTCTGACGGAACTCGGCCTCGCGGCGCTCCTGCTCCTGTAGTTGCTCGCGCATCAGCTGGAGCTTCAACTGGGTGCGAGATGTCGGCGTCGCCGTCTTGAACGTCGGCGGGCTGGAAAAACCAAGAAGAATGGAAACGTTAGTTTTTCGTTTGCAGAGTGGCATGAGGTGGGGTGTTAAGAAATGTGTTGTAGAGGGCAAAATTAAGGGTCGAAGTGAGTTGCGCTAAACCTTAGTCGGGTGCCATACCAAATCAATAGATGTTTAATTTTCTAAGCAAGTAATATTATTGATTTGATTATCAATAAGGCAATAACTAAATATCTTTCACATCCATAAGAGAATTATGTCTATATTGAATTATTTTACCGAAGCATTAAAACTGGTAAACATGCTTAATTAGTTTGATATTTGACTTATATTACATAAAATTTATTTTATGGAATACTGTAGAAAATACTGGAGAAAAGCTCTCTAACAATTTAAACATCCGCGCCACAAGTCAGCTCAATGCCATTGCGCAGGCGCACCGAACCGCTTCGTGTTTGCCGCTCGTAACCGCTAGGCGGCGTAAACCATCCCGTAAGTGATAGTAATAAGTAAATCGTCCCGGAAAGTGATATTGGAACAACTGAATGCAGAGAATCCGTCGACTTATACCATCACAAATCATTAAGAAAGAGTTTAAATTATTACTGACCGAAAAAATTTGGAAAACAAATCGAATGATGTCCATTTTTTTATATTGGTTATTGTAGCAATAAACAGTAGCTTTCATGACAAGTGAATAAAGTTTGTCTTAGGATGAAAATAACTGCAAAATGCAAATAACATGATTCTGTGTAACTCGAAGAGTAACTATTGAATTCGGTCGTAAAAAATTTGTTTCAACCCATCATAATAAAGGGACCGTCTATAATTTTTGTACAGCACATAATAAAACACAGATATAGTATTGAACTATCTGTGATAATATACAAACATGATTAAATGATTAACGAACTCTATGAGAAAATACCATGGAAATTACAAATCAGTAAATGAGCAGCCGAATACTACTGATTGCAAAATTAATATTCACAAAACAATCGACATCACTTTCTACAAAATATCGAAAATCCACCAACGCTTCAACCCCGACCCGTTCAATTTATTAAACTCACATCGGCGCGCATAATTTACGGGCACCCAAAAAAAAGTAGCGACCCCATACACGTACAGCCACAGCTTCTGCATTCGCACTGCAGCAGGCGCGTGCGTCTAACACTCGATTAAAACACACACACAGCCTTGGGGCAGGCGTACACGCACATTTACCCTCATTTCCGCAGCCATCCAAAGAGCGACGCCTCTCACACACCTCCCCCACAGGCTATTGTTATTAGAAGCTCGCATCTGGCGCGCATCCCTCCGCACACATACGCGTCGTCTCGCTAAACAATGCGACGACGACGACTGCGAGCGCGCGATTCCGCGCGATATCTATTTACACCTGGGCGACGCGCCGAGGATAGAGACAATGCCCCGGGTGCGAGAGAGATGCATCAGCGACAGCCGCCGCCGGCGGGAGAGTAATTAACGCGTTAATTGAAAATTTAATGGCTTTAAGGTGTAGGCGGATGTTTGCGTCTCGAGACGTCGCGAGAGATCTTGACGTTTGGTGAATTCCGCGACAGAGACGGGGAGAAGATACCTGGGCGAGGATGCGAGAGTTAGAGAGATGAACTGGGGAGGATGGAGTTTGATTGTTTTTCGTCGTGGCTCACGGATTTTTCGATTAAAATCGCGAGCGTAATCGAGGAATTTGAGGCGTTTGATTGCCGGGAAGAAAATTAGATTGAAGAAGAAAAGGAGAAATTACTTAGCTTTGTATGGGTTCTGAGGAAGAGGTCTAAAGGTTCCTTGAATTCATTTTATTAAACTAATGATATCGATGAGTTGTTGTTGCTTTACTTGCACCGAGAAATTTAATCTACAATCAGAATGATAGAAGAAGCTGGCAATCGAAATTTAAGCCTTGGATACAAAAACTACAATGTTGATGTACTAAAAGTACGTTCTAGTCCTAAAGCTTTGAATACTCATGTAATATTGATGAAAAAATCAATATAACACGCTAAAAATAAATGTAAAAGAACGAATTTTCGTCTTTCTAGCATACCACACTAGCTCTCACATAACGCTATACCACACCAACGCCCCATTAATTCCTAAACCCAACGACTCGATAAATTGATAACCATTCATTTCATCAAGCCCTCTTAACGCAACTCCTGCTAATCCTCGCACTTCACAGTGGTAGATTTATCGGCCGACGAAACAAAAAAATCCACTATAACCACGGAAATGAAATACCGAATAAATATATCAGGATCGGTGTGTAGCGCCGAAGGGCCGGATCATCGTCCGCGCGGCGAGCTGTCAGTCGAACCGCGGACGCGGCTGGAGTGTGGAGCGAGCGAAATAATTACCAATTAATGCCGCGAGCGAACGCGAATCGCAAAAATCGCTGTCGCGCGTGATCGACAGCTCGCGGAGATTCGAATGTCAGGCTGGAAATGGTAACGTTATATACCTGTAATAGTCGTCGGACGAGCGTTTTGGTTAATGGTTTTTTTGTGAAAGGGTGTATAGTTGACTGCATTTTTAACGTTCAAGTGGTCCTTGATTGTTATGTATATGGTATTGAATGGTAGTTTTATATTGATTGGCCTTTAGTTTAAATTTAATATTATTGAACGAGAAGAGGGATTAGTAATAGAAAAAAATCGTTTTAAATATTCTCTTGACCCGAATGATAAATTTTTCTTAGCGCATACATCAGGAATACACAGGAGGGGATAGTAGAAAATGCGATAATCGGCACAAATGCCGATAATGCAGCGAAGCGATACGTCTCTCGAGACTTGGCTAAACTGACACCAGATTGCAGTCTTATCAGAAACGATTCGCTGCGACTACTCGCGTAAGCTATTTTCTCCCTGTCTCTTCTACCCCCCCCCCCTTCAGATAAATCCAATTAAAATTTCGTATCGATTTTACGATTACTTACTTTTTAATGTCATGTCATTTAGTTCCAATCGATACGTTAAACAAGCTTTATTAGCTGATGTCACAGAAATACATAAAATCAATATGTCAATTATCCTTATATTATAAAATACGCCTTTAAATAAGTGATTGCGATGAAATAGGCGAAAGCCCGTAATAATGGGGCGCCATTTACCTCCCCGAGATCGACAGCCATTCTTCAGTCGTTAATAAGGATTTTGGAGATATTTTTAATGATTATAAAAATTAAGTTTTGAGGAAAGTTTAATAAGTTTCTGGTGGAAAATTACTGTTGGAAATTGAGGATTTAAATCGACTTATCAAGTAAAATTTACACTCAATAAATATTATATATGTAAGGGATAGTGTATTCAAACTTTCGTAATTTTCAAAAGAATACCGATTGTTCGAATTCTATTTTCATTTAAGAATAAAACCAAGACCTTGAGATTTAGATACATAAAATTAAATTATATACTTTTTACACAATATAACCTGATGTGTCGAAATGACATATTTTATTCAGAATATCAAAATAGTGGTCACTATAAAATGAAAAATATTGAATTAGTTTAATCTTAATAAATGATATTTATTACTTTCTAGTCACATATAAAAAAGATTGTCATTTCATTTAACTAAATAATGATTAACGATTCCAATAATTTCAACGATAAATAAAAGATAATATTGCGTAAAGAAGCTTTATAACCCGTATTAATATGTAAATCTTACTGCTGAGTAATTTATTAATACATGAACACACCGAGCTATCCGAAAATCATAACTGCGAGCAAAAAATGCACAACTCCTCTTCTACACCGATACAAATCTCATATATATCCTTGACAAACCCGTAATTTCGCGTCGCTTCTCTCCTTCCTCTCTCTCACTACATATCCCTCTATCTATGCCACGACTATTTTCCGTCAATCCGTCCCAGCGAGCGCGCGGTGCAACTCCTCCCGCGAAATTACTTCTCAGCTCGCGCCGCCGATATTTGTTTCTGCTTATGCACACGCGTACGAAAAGCTATTTCCTCGCGCATCGCGTGAATTTCGCGCGAATAAAACTGGAGCGGAAATTTCTCCCGGGCTTGCTATTCCTGTCAATAAAGTCGCCCATCGCGTTATCATGAGTTTCGTGAGAATGGGGGGAACGAGAATATCGCGCGCATTCCGGACTGCGGAATGCCTGTGTGTGTTCATTTTCAATGACGGTTTTCGAATGTGAAGTGCCTGGTTATTAATTGGAAGTTTGACAAAGAGCGAAGTTTTCGCATTGTTAGTATTGATGAAGTGCGTTTTGGAATTTTTTTCGTGAATTTTCGAAATGGTTTGATGTTGCTGAAATATCTGCCATGTTCGTTTTGCTCAGAACGACGTGGTTGTTGTTTTTTTTTTAAACGGCGCAGAAGTATTATTTCATTCACATTTTCAATTTCAAAGCTTCATTGAATTGTACCGTTATCATCCGTTATAAAATTCTTAATAAGCTAACAAAAATAATTGCTGTTGACATCTTTATTCTTCATTATTTCGGTAAATTGTATATCCCAATTTCCAATTATTGTTGTCTAAAATATGATTAATTCGTATACGCCCTAATGAAATACTGATTGACTTTACAAGAAAAGTAACAGTGACTTTACAAGTGATGCCACCAAGCATAGATTATCGCATTATCAACTGAACATCGTGCACAATAAAACTACGTAATCCTGCTTCAAACACTGACTTTCCAAATTCAACCCACCCAACCATCCACAAACACCTACACCCACATCGTCTCAGCATCTTCCAACTTCAAGACCGCGTTTGTTCAATCCGCATGCTCATCCATCATTCGTTCCCGGGAGCCAAAACAAATCGCGTCATCGCCGCGCGGTCCCCTGTAATCGCGCGCTACGCCCATTTTAATGGACACTCCCGTCGCGGGAACCGTGCCAACTTTGCACCGATGGACACGCTAGAGTGGGAGGAGAAGAGATGGACTTATTTATACGGTCGGCGTACAATGGAGAATATTACACTCGAAATGCGGAACATGACAGTTACCGGTACAGTGTCTCCGGTGTGTGCGGATTGTCGTAAATCTAGAGCAGGGGAGCTTTTTAAGTAGTATGTACGAAATTAAAAGTATAGAACTGTTTTTTGTTCTATAAAAATTGTTATGTGGATGTTGTGTGGCTTATTGCACGAAGTAATGTTATAACTGCATAGTTATTGAATTTTTCAATCAAGAAAAAAAATATTGAATGTTTTGTTTAGTTTTTTAAATAATCTTTCATTTACAGTAAATACATTAGTAAGGACTAGTGAATATGATAAAATATGTAATTCTAGCAGATTTAGTATAAAAATATTTAACAACCTATAACAAAAAATGTTTAAAGTACACGTCTACATAGTTATCATCTATATTATCTTTCATCATCGACCTAGGATACATGAAAAAAATCTATAAAACTAAAATTCATAAAGACCCCATTCCTAATCAGCGTCAATAAAAACATTTACGTCGGCCGACATCCTTTTCAAGATCATCGTTGTTCTTTCTCACACACGACGATCGTCGGTCTTCGTCTTTACAGTTTCTCTAAGTAGCCGCAGCCGACTTCCTCTCTCTCTCTCCCACGTCATTCTAATTAAAGAATTCAATGCCATGGCCGCGCGCCGCTTCGAATTTGCCCGCCGTTGCCGAACGAAAACGCTGTCGTTGCCGGTCGTCGGTAAGTACGGAACGCGGAATTGGAATCGATCGAGGAGAGATCCAGCGTTGCTGTCTGTAATATATATTATATGGGACGCGGTCTGACGTACCCGTATTTATTCTACTTTGAAAGGAAGTTGGGAATTCCAGATTGGTATATGTTTTCGTTGCCTTACGTGAAATCTTGTTGTTTATTTTGCGAGTGTTATTATTTTTAATAAAATTTCTGTGAATATACGATGACGTAATTCTTTTTATGAATCACTGTAGAAAAAGAGTATCGGGATAGTGTAAGCTAACGAATATTTCTATTATAAAAAAATTAATTTTTGGATAAAATAATACGTTGAATACAGAATAAAAAAATGTTTCATTGTGCATCGTAAATTACTTAATATTCTAAAGTTTGAGTAGCAATATTTTTTAGAAAGTTTCTATAAAGCTTAAATTAAAGCCTTTGCTTCCATACATTATATTGATTTATTAACAGTTCTCTGAAAGGTTTTATAGCGAAACGTAATTTATGCGATGTAACGATGGATAAAATGCCGATAAATAACGCCAGTTTTATGGAAATATAAATTTTTTTGTTTACTACATTTAAAACTACTTCATCATAAGTTGTCTCGGGCCTATGTTGTGATTAGCTAATCTTTCGTTATTAAAAATTTCACAATAAACAATATAAAATGCTTTTCTTTTTAACGTTATAAATTACGACCGTAATAAATGACGTAGGCATATATTCGGACAATGGAAGAGCGCTCGCAATCGTTCGAACGTCAATTCATCAATTTAGCAGGTGATAAAGAAAAAGAAAAAAACCTCGCTGTTTTGAAATTTCGCAAAAAGGTAAAAACCTGACCCACGGCGACGGCGTTATTGATTATAGACTCCATCTGAGTAAGCTGTCAAGTACAGGCTCTTACATCTCTTTCATACTTCAATTTTCGCGCTGTCTCCACAAGTCTCTAAAGAGTTTACTTACTAGTTTTCGAGTTTCTATTTCCCGGACGCAATATACACTTTTCTTATTCCGCCTCTTTCGCGAAGGTGTCTCGTGATCCGTTTGCGAATTATCGGCTGAATTAACGAAATAACGGGTGGATTATTTCCAGACGAGAAGATAATTGACTATTCTGGTTACCTCATAACCTTATCAGCGAAAGAGTTGAACTTAATTTTTCTTTTTTTGTCGTCCACCTTCGTATTGATTCGATCATATGTCAAAATATCATTTAATAAAAGCTCATTCAATTTTATTTAAAAATAAATTTAGTATGATTTTTTTCAGTATTTTATAATTCCTATATCTATTTGTAACAGTACTGTTATAAATGTATGTACAAATTTTGCTCCCTCTCCTATTATCTATACAACTGGTACAATAATAATGTTTGTAGTAAATGTATAAAATTGAGATACATACAAAATCGAAAGGATATCAAATCCTTCTCTAATGGATTAAAAAAGCATTGCAAAACATAGAATACTTACAACTTCATCATAAATATACGTCATGAAATCCATTTTCACGCATCGCAGTAGCTCTTATCCACCTCAAACCCAACGCATATAACATTGTAAAAACAAATCAATCTCGTTAACCAGACTTTCCACGTAGTCTTACGCCTGCATGCCTGCGGTGTCATATACATACGCTCGAAGCAGGGGCATCGACTTTTGCGCCTGTCCCCAGAGAAGCCACTCGCGCGGGCCGGTTTGCGCCTGCCTAAGACATCCCGCTATACGCGAGCGATTATCGCGTGCGCATAGCACCGCACTTTCCCCGGGAAATTCCAAGGAATGTGAGCTGACTGACGATGATGACGCGGCTCGCGAGGATGGAGGATTTCTAGACGGTCATCGTTGTGGAAAAGTGTGGATGCAGTGATCAGGAATGAAAATTTTTATATTTAGTTATGGGTGTTGTCAGGCTTAAGAATATCATATTCATTCTTTGAAGACAGACAATACGATATCAAACGTAAATTTATAAATCGGTCTCTTTCTGGTTTGAGAATTTAACCGTGTACCATTTACTTTAAACCTGGGGAAACCCTTCGTAATCTCTCTCTACCTCTAATGCAAGAACGCCTACAAGTGTCATCGTTGTTTTCACGCTTATTTTGATTGTGTAATTAATTAGTTCGAGCGAAGATAGTTAGGATTATATAATTCGTTTTTAATGATGTTTTGAATGGTAATCTTTATTTTCGTAAATATTTGTGATTTGTACTTGTAGATTACAAAATCTTTAGAAACCAGTTATATTTTTTATGCACTTTGCTGAAGTCTGTTTTATTTTTAATTCAGATTAAAAATAGTTTAGAAATATATATGTATTGTGCCTATAATAAATAAATAACAGGATAAATTATCAAAACACTAATTAAATGATTTCCAAATGTTATCAAGTTATTCTTTCCACTAGTACTCATGGAGAAGAGCCTCGAGATGAGCGACAGAAAAGTGAGCGATAAATAAGAACAACTATAAGGACACTAAAACGTGCTATGCAAATTCATTGTGAGCAAACTATAAGCTCGACAATATTTACACCGGCGTGTATTTTGTAACACATACACGCCAATTACGCGAATTTATTATCGTGTTTGTCTAACGCCGCTATCAAAATCCAGAAATTCTGCCTACCACAGTGACACGCTCGCGTCCCACATAATTCCAAAAATAATATTTTGCTTGCATTGTGGGCGCAAATACAAAAGTGGAATTCTCGTCAGTGTTCATTATGGTTATCTAAACGAGGCACACGTATCAATATACCGATAAGTATATAAATCATATCTATTTATAATTTTCGAAATATATCGGAAAGTACTAAATTTTACTTAATTTTTATAAATTTTCATCACTCATATTATTATATTACATATCAAAATATATAAACTAACGCTCATTCTGAATGAATTAATCGTAGATATTCCAAATTAAAGTAAGAACGACCTTAAAAAAAACAACGTCACGAAAAAGAAAACAACCTGCGATCCGGCCAGAAAGAAGTCGACGTCCTCGCCGAATATTCGCAAGTTTACCCGTTGTCGACGAGGGTAGAGGCCGCAATCACCGGTTTACGAGCTCGCTGACATAAACTGCTTTTCTCGTTCTCCGCGGGAGCAAAAAGGAGCGGAGGAGAGTTTTGGTCTTGATGAAACGCAATTTCGAGGTTAAAGCTTCGCCACGGGTTTGTCTCGGGGATTTGCGATGAAAGTAGAGGGAGAGGGTTGGAGAGAAACGGTATATATTGCAAGTGTATACGAAAAGGTGTGAGGTTTCGGGTCACGGTTCTGAGTGTTGGTAAAACTAAGGTAATTTACATTAGTTTTTCGATAGGATAAAAGACGTAGAATTGTAAATAAATAGACAAGTGTTATTACTTACAAGGAGAGTGCACACCGTCCGGGAAACGGATTTTGGCGGGCATTGGGGAGTTGATTTCTGGTACCTGAAGATATATTCTGATACCTTTCTTGAGATATGGGCAATTTCATCTCTAATATTTAGTTAAAAAATGATATATCTTCTATTGACTGTCGCATTGCAAGTATTTAAGATACGAAAACGAGGGAGAAAAATTATAGAAGTAGACAGTAAAAGCTAAAGTTTAGGCTCTGATTCGTTGAACAATTTTTCAGGAAAGTATAAGTAATTAAATATATCGTAAGAAAATGGTTAAAAATGCAATCCATTTAAGGAGGTTCGATACTCTCATGTTGCGGGGTGAGGTAAGGGGGATTTACCCTCTCCCGGCGGGCGCTCTCCTCTCACCACGCAAAATTCTAAAACGTTCTCTGTATTTTTATATAAGTATCGAACCTCCTTAATCGCTTGGAGTAAAGACAAATTGTTAACTATTTTCTTACGCTATCTTTGACTGCTTATAATTTCCTTAAAAACTAATATTTTTTTAATATATCACAGCTTAATTTTTAGCTCTTACTGTCACTTTTATAATTTTTCTTCCTCGTATTCGTATCTTAAATACTTGCAATCTGACAGTCAATAGAAGAAACATCATTTTTTGACGAAATAGAGGATACTTAAGATGAGATTGCCTATATCTAAAGAAAAATGGCCCATTGGATGGAAATGTGAGCAGTGCGGTTTATTTCTAGGTACCAGAAATCGACTTCACAATGCCCGAAAAAATCTGTCTCTCGGAAGGTATGCACTCTCCTTGTGTTCGTGAAATGTTTGGTTGGGTTATTGGGTTATTGAGTTAATATCTTACTGTTCTTGAAATGTCGGGTTGGGTTTTTGAGTTAATTATATTACTAAATTTTTGAAATTTTGGGTTGGGTTATTGAGTTAATTGTATTACTGTTCTTGTAATGTTTTATTGAGTTAAATATATTACGAAGTTCTTGAAATGTTGGGTTATTGACTTAATTATATTAGCAAGTTCTTGAAATGTTGGGTTATTGAGTTAATTATATTACTGTTCTAGAAATGTTGGATCGGGTTATTGGATAAATTATAGGACTAAGTTCTTGTATTATTCGGTTAGTAGTTAATTATATTACTGTTCTTGAAATGTTGGGTTGGGTCTTTAGGTTATTGAGTTAAGTATATTACTGTTCTTGAAATGTTGGGTTGGGTAGTTGGGTTAATTATATTACTAGTTCTCGAAATGTCTGGTTTTACTATTTCTGAAATGTTGGGTTATTGACTTAATTATACTGTTCGTCAAATGTTTTGGTTGGGTTATTGAGTTAATTATATTACTAGTTCTTGAAATGTTGGGTTATTGGGGTAATTATAATACTAAGTTCTTGAAATGTCGGGTTGGGTTATTGGTCTATTGAGTTAAGTATATTTCAGTTCTTGAAATGTCGGATTGGGTTATTGAGTTAATTATATTACTAGTTCTTGAAATGTCGAGTTGGGTTATTGAGTTAATTATATTACTAACAATGAAAGTCCATACCCTCCGGGAAACAGTTCATTTAATGGCTTGAAATGAAGAAGAACTTTTAACCATTTTCTGACGCCATCTTTGATTGCTTATCATTTCCTCAAAAATCAATACTTTTTTTCGAATCGGAGATTAAATTCGTTTTTTCCTTGTTTTCGTATCTTAAATATTTTCGATGTTAGACTCAATATAAGAGAAATCATTTTTTAACGAAATAGATGATATTTGAGATAAAATTGTCTATATCTCAAGAAAAAGGGCCTATGAGATTTAGGAACTTTATTTTTAGGTACGCGTAATGAAGTCTCCAATGCCCACCTAAATCCGGTTCATGAAGGATGTGTATTGTCCTTGTTAATATAGAAATCACTTGGTAGCGTGAAATTTTTCTTTAATTTGATCAGAAAAAAATTCAACATAATTCAAACTTTCGTTGACAATAATCGGGAAGCAAGTAGAAAGGATTCCGTATAGTAAGAAAAATGCCTTTTTAACGACCCACACCGTCAGCGCCTAAACATTTGTACAAACAACTGACGTTCAATTCTTTTCCATCTCGAGAAAGAAAAAGAGAGAGAGGGAGAGGGAGAGAGAGAGAGAGAGAGAGAGAGAGAGAGAGAGAGAGAGAGAGAGAGAGAGAGAGAG